>MU002148.1:0-34706 GCA_010093585.1 Melanomma pulvis-pyrius CBS 109.77
CCCCCCCCCTCACCAGGCCGCGCAATGCACTCGTCCATACGGCCGAATGCGCACGTCGCGCTCCGACTGCCGTCGGGCATCCTCAAGGTCCTCGAGATCATCCCGAATACGTACGTCGCATAGCTATGTAGTTGGCGTGAGCATCCGCAGGCCCCCGTTGCGCACGCTTGGCCTCGTCAAATCTCTGACTGCAGCCCAGCACCATCAACATTGGCAAATTCGGCACCTTCCCCGCGAACCACCTGCTCGGCCGCCCGTACTATCTCACCTACGAGGTGCTGGACAAGGACGATGGCAAATCAGACCCGGAACTGAACGTTGTGTCGGCTTCGGAGCTCCATGCGGAAGCCTTGGGGAATGACCATGCCGCGCCCGCGGAAGGAAAACCTGAGCCCGCAGAGGGCGGCGCCGAGTTCGACATCGTGGGCGAGAACGGCGAGGTCATCATGCGCAGCAATCGCATGACCGTCGACGACCCTTCGCGGCAGACGCTGTCCATGGACGAGATCGAGGAGCTCAAGAAGGCTGGAACAGGGTCTGGCAAGGAGATCATTGCAAAACTCATGGCGTCGCATTTGGCCATTGACCAGAAGACGTCTTTCTCGCTGGCCAAGTACACGCTGCGCAAATCTAGAAAGTACCTGAAGAGGTTCACCGTGCTGCCGATGGATATTGGAATACTCACCGCCCACATCACCGAGAAGGAGGCATATAAGATCATGGAGCTACGAGAGGAAACACTGGGTCTAATATGCAGCTGGTCAAATATTCACTGTGCGGAAGTAAGCCGAGTTCAGACCGCAGAAGATGGCATCAGCCAAATAGGAGGCGGGAGATGGCTGGTTGTAGACGACACAGGAGGTCTCGTGACTGCAGCTCTGGCAGAGAAGATGGGACTGCTGTACTCTGCGGATGAGGAATGGGAAGAGGGGGAGGAGGGGGAGGAGAAGGACGTTCTCCCCGAGCTTGAGGCGCTTGGAGAGGTCGAGAGGAAACCGAGCCAACCCGCAAGTTGCACATTAGAAGCAGCCAGCAACGCTCCCAACCAGAACGGAACAGACGTCGAAATGGCAGACTCAGAAAGCGCAGCAGTCCATCCCCCAAACGGCGCCTCTCCCAACCCCACCGGGCCTTCAGATCCGCCCCTAAGACCGCGCAAACCTCCCCGCCCACACATCGCCCAAATGTCCGCAGAAACCAACACCCTCACCATCCTACACACAAACAACCAACCCAACCTCTCACTTCTAAAATACTTCTCCTTCGACCCCGGCGCGCCCAACCCCGCACATCCACTCTACACGCACCTGAAATCCGTCTCCTGGCTACAACTCCTCTACCCGACCGAAGACCCTTCTTACATCGAGCCCGAGGTGCTCTCCGACGACGTCCTCGCCGCAATGAAGAGCAGCAAACGGGGCAACTACTACAAGAAGCGGCGGCGCTGGGAGCGCACCGCACGAGTGGTAGACGAAACACGAAGAGGCGGATATGACGGACTCGTCGTAGCTAGCGTGATGGAGCCGAGGACCATCATGAAGGAGCTTGTACCACTTGTGCGGGGCGGTGGTCGCATTGTAGTGTACCACCCTAACGTGGAGCCGCTCGTCGATCTCTGCGATCTGTACAGCAAGGAGCGGAGGACAACGTACATCGACCGCCAGCTCGAGGTAGC
Organism: Melanomma pulvis-pyrius CBS 109.77; assembly: GCA_010093585.1. Lineage (NCBI taxonomy): Eukaryota > Fungi > Ascomycota > Dothideomycetes > Pleosporales > Melanommataceae > Melanomma > Melanomma pulvis-pyrius. Next base: position 1,676 of record MU002148.1, read on the forward strand.
GCAGAATGTGAAGATCAAGGTCGAGGGCGAAGAAGAGGAGGAGGAGGAGGAGGAGGAGGAGGATAGGAATGGCACTTCTGATGAACTTGATGAGGAGGATTTCCCAGTTAATCCCACGCTGTTACTTGTGCCAACGCTGCAGACGTCGAGAGCGAGGCACTGGCAGGTGCTGCCTGGGCGGACGCACCCTATGATGACGAGTCATGGGGGCTCCGAGGGGTATTTGTTCACAGCAACGAGGGTGCTACCTGCAGAGGGGAGGGTAGAGGCTCGAGGGAGATTTCGAGGAAAAAAGAGGAAGACAGGGGCTGATTCCGCGGTGCCGACATGATCAACGTTAAACATCACGAGCCTATGTAGAACAAAAAGACATGATATAGAGAGCCAATACAGCTGACAATCTCAGCCTTGATATAAATATGCCACACGGGGCCATCTAGACTTTTCCATTTGCACCACATCAATCATGAATCTCTCTTTCATGCCTAAAGCTTGCTTTCAATAGTTACCCACTCCTTTACAACGCCTTACCCATAAACTTCCTCTTCGTAAAGCTCAGCCACCACTTACTCGGCGTATTCGTGCCATCGGCATACACGCGGTTCAGCAGCCGACTCGCCAGCTCCTGCCGCATCTGCATAATGTACTGTCTCAGGACCTCAGCGCCATTCCGATCTGCGGGCGCCTCGAAGGCCTGGTTGAGCGGGAACCCCGCATCGCCCGGGATTGCAAAGTTGGTGTCGAGGGCGATGTTCATGACGGCCTGCAAGTCCTGAATTAGCACTTGCCCCAACCCCCATTTTCCCAGATCCATGTTCACAGCAAGTTCCGGGCTTGTAGGACCATCGAGGGCTGTGGTGTCAGGGTCATACCTTCTCCGCCTCCCGCCGCCCCATCCCCGGCTTCACCTTGCTCAGCACCTCGCTCACGAATAGGATCCCATAGATTAGTACCCTGTCTGCGGGGCCCTTGATTTCGAAGTTGCGGAAGAATGTGTTGGCGCGGAATAGGGAGAGCACTTCGTCCAAGGGGTCGTAGGACTCGTGCGCCGCGTCGATGGTTAGGTCAGTGATGTCGGCGGGAAGTCCAGGGAGTTGCTGTGCGGGGCCTCGGGTCCGGGTTCGCAGGGGGAGAAGCGCGAAGTTGCCTGCCGGGTGGTGAGTGGTAGTCGGAGGGGGGATTGGGAGGGAGTGGGGGAGGAGGAGTACCGATTAGTTGCTGGTTGGGCTCGTCAAGGAAGACGGAGTGGTAGGCCTGGGGGGAATTGGTACTGATTAATTGCGGGGTTCTTTGAATATAACAAAGAGTGTTGTTTACATACGGGCATCTTGACTGTGTGTGTGCCGCGAACCGGAGCTTCGAGGATGTTGGCGGGATGGTGGCAGCTTGCAGGCTTCCAAGGTTCCACACAAGTGAGGTTCGTAGGGCTGAGCTGGAGGTGGGATGGGCCTTGGCAGCGCCTTTCCCGAAAGAATCCCATTTAGAACGCGTCCACGAGCACGGCGCGTCGACTAAACCTCAAACTTCTGCACCCCAGGGCACTTTTTCGCTGTCCCACGACCACAATCAACTCTTAGGAATTTCACATCTAACTCACCTCGTATTCCAGCCTTATACAGCCAGCACAATGTCCGACTTTGAAGATGAGATGGATGTGGATGCTCCTGCTGCAGACACCTCTATCACATTTGGTGGGCAGGCTGCGAAGGGGAAGAGGAGCGCTGCCAATTTACCTGTCCAGGCTGAAGACTCCCTTCCATGGCATGTACAGTCTTCTCCAAGCAACTGATATCCTCTAATGCGCCCAAAGGGTAGAAAAGTACCGACCGGCTTCGCTCGACGACGTTGAAGGGCACAAGGACATAATAGCTACCATCAACAAGTTTGTAGACTCAAATGTACATTGAATCACTCCCATTCGAATATCAGAAACTCAAATGTCATAGCGACTACCTCATCTCCTTCTCTACGGCCCTCCGGGAACCGGCAAAACATCCACCGTTCTCGCCCTCGCTCGACGCATATACGGCAACAAGAACATGCGACAAATGGTGCTAGAGCTCAACGCATCAGATGATAGAGGTATCGACGTCGTCCGGGAACAGATCAAGACATTTAGCAGCACGAAGCAGATCTTCTCTGTGGCACCGAAGCCCGGCGAGTTCACTTCGCTGGCTACCTTCAAGCTTATTATTCTCGACGAGGCGGATGCTATGACTGCGACGGCGCAGATGGCGCTTCGACGGATAATGGAGAAGTACACGGCAAACACTCGGTTTTGCATCATTGCGAATTATACACACAAGCTGTCTCCGGCGCTGCTGTCTCGGTGTACGAGATTCAGATTCTCGCCGCTGAAGGAGATCGATATCCGGAATTTGGTGGACAAGGTCGTAGAAGAGGAGAACGTCAACATTCACCCCGAAGCCATAGACTCACTCGTCACATTGAGCAAAGGCGACATGCGGCGGGCCCTAAACGTGCTCCAAGCATGCCATGCATCTAGCACGCCCCTCCAAGCACCCGGAAAGCCCGCCCCAGACCCCAGCACTATCGTCCGAGACCAAATCACGCAAACTACAATCTACGACTGCATCGCAGCGCCACATCCGTCAGATATCCAGTTTATCCTTAATATGCTGTTGACTACTTCGGACATCACGCAGTGTCTTAGGACGATCAATAATATCAAGTCGATGAAGGGACTGGCGTTGGCGGACATTTTGACGTCCTTAAGCGAGGAGCTGATCAAGAACGATGTCCCGAGTCAGACAATGGTGACGTGGATGTCGGGACTTGCGGAGATTGAGTATAGGTTGAGTGGGGGTGGGAATGAGGCTATTCAGACGGGGGCTACAATTGGGGTTGTGAGGACGGGTGTGGAGTTGCTTGCGAAAGGCAAGGATTGAACGAGTGTGAAGATCGGGAACTTTGGTACAAAGAAAGCAGGGCGAAAATATGGGATGGATGGGAAAAGGGATTTGTTGGCGGCATGTGTCAGTAGCATGTCGGCGGATACATTTGATACCATTAAACCCGAGTTATGGAAGTGATGAGTATACGTGATGCTCTTTCATATGATTGTCTCACTTTATCCTGCGTTCTGATCTTGAGTTTGGCAATTCAGGTTGGAAAGAATGGCAACGCTAGTAATCATTACCAAGAACTTTTGGTGAAAGTCCACTGTTTACTTGTTTCCTCGTGCTGTCATTCACTCACCCCGTCGCGTCTCCCCATCAACTTTCCAGCACCCGCGCACCTTCCCTTGTCCCTTCGTTCTCTTCATCGTCACAACCACGACAAACATCACCTGCCATGTCCGGGCAACACCAAAAAGCCGTAAGCCATTCTACTCCCTGCCCTTCCTATCCCCTACTAATAACCGTAGACCACCACCTCTTGGAAACCTCTCGACTTCACCACACCATGTTCGCCGCCCTCGCCCTTCTATTCGAGCCCTTCAACCGACAGTCCGGGTTTGTTCTCAGAAGATGGGGTGCAGGGCCAGCTTAATGCTTCGTTTGCTTCTGCACAGATTGGAAATGGATATGGGCCGCAGGATGGAGTGCAGAAAGCTGAGAAGGTGTCGCGGAAAGATCAGGAAGCTGATGTTGCTGTTGGTGCTTCGTTCGGTTCTGGGTCTGGGTCTTTCGCGTATGAGACGATGGATGTCGCCGAGGCGCGTGAGGTGGGGATGTTTCTGAAGAAGAAGGGAAGGAGGGATACTAGAATGCGGTTTTCATTTTTGATGACTGAAGATGGGGACGCCGGTGAAGAGAGCAGAGGAGGGAAAGGCAGACGGCCGAGTCTGCTGGCGCCAGAGGAAGTGGAAGTGAGTGTTGCGACTGTGCCTACACCGAGGGATATTCGTGGTACGGACGATGTTGATGTTGAGGATGGAACTAAAACGACCGCGAGACAAGCATCCTCTGTCTCTTCTCGGACCCCTCAGTCCTCGGTAAGGACAAGTTTCTACTTCGATGCTGTAGAGGACCAGGACTCTTCGAACCAATTAGCCACGATCACCGAGGACGAGGACGAGGACAGTACGAACGTCGCGAGCGTGCACTATCACAACCACAACAGTTCAAATTCGAAAGTCCCGCCCAAGGAGGAGCGAGGATATTTAGTCCTCCTACCCGAGGAAGAACGCAAACGCGCGCACTCAGCCCAGCAATCTTTCAGCACCAGCACTAGCGCCTCCGCATCCTTCGCCTCCGACCTAGATGATGACTTCGACGACCGAATCGTCCTGGCGGATGTTCCCTACCCTCCCTCCCACCTGCACTGTCTGCCCTGCACTCGCGCCAGCGCCACTGTAACCGCGCGCCTCAAGTCCTCCGCCTTCTCCCTCCTCCGCTATGAAGAATCCGAGACAATGTTCAGCGCGCTGATGATCCGGCTCGAGCGCATGCTAGACACGGAGTTTGAAATTTCAAGGCAGGATAAGCGTCACTCTAGACCGTCTTTGAGCAAGTTGGTGCGGAGGCTGAGGGATTGGCTGATTAGGATTGCGGATGGGAGGGTGGGGACGGGGGAGGAAAGCAGGGTCGTAGAGCATGAGTTGATGATGGTGGAGTGGATGGTTGAGGCGTGTAGGGAGGGCGTGATGCATATTAAGGCGGGGATGTGTAGGTGTAGGCCAGATTGGAGGAGGTCGGTGAGGGGTTATTATTGAGCAGTGGATGAATTGTGGAGTGGATGGGTCAGTCCTGAAGGCATGCTTGAGTAGGTCGGGAGTTTAGAGAGATTCTGGATGGAGAATGGAAGAATCGAATCCCTGCTACTCAATCTCGTTACATGCAGTGTAGGATAGCACACTGAACCGATTTGCTAGTGGTCATGGAGTTTGACCTTGACCAATAGGCCCTGCGCAGATCGCGATCATCTCCCCACCCCCCTTTTTGATTGGTCATTATTTCCTCCTCATTCACTGTTCTAGGGCTTGTGTACTACATAAAACACCAACGTCACGTCGATAAGAACACTTAACAACAATCGGAACTGCGTGTTGGCGACACGCATTGTACAGCGAATCAAAGTCATTGACGTCACCATTTCGGCTAAACCGCTTGTGGATTGCATTGCTCCACTATGAAACGCTTTCCTCTCAACGACAAGTCACGAAGTTCACGATACGACTGTAGTCCAGACTTCAACTCCACTTTACTGTTAACATAAGCTCATTTCTTCCATCTCAATCAGATTAAAACTCAGTTTCAAACCAGCAAGATGAATGCCATATCCGGTATCCCTTTCCCCAAATCCCCCCATATACCCCAACCTAACCCCCCACAGACCTCCTAATGTCCGACTCCCTCATCAACCCCCTTCTCGACAAAGGCTACCTCCCTCATGCTGTAATCCGCCTCGGAATCCGACGCCAACTCGCTGACCGCCTATCCTCCATCTCCACCACTTCACTCGAAGCGGCCTACCAGTCGAAAATGAAGTACGTGGAACTACTCCGCACGCGGCCGATTGCAATTGAAACCACCACGGCAAACGAGCAGCACTATGAAGTGGGGACCGATGTGCTGAAAGGGTGTTTGGGCCCTAGGATGAAGTACTCAGCATGTCTGTATGAGAAGGGGAATGAGACGTTGGGGGAAGCTGAAGACGAGATGCTGGGGTTGTATGTAGAGCGGGCAGGGTTGAAGGATGGGATGCGGATTCTGGATTTGGGGTATGTCTATTTTCTTTCCTTTCATCGATTTCGTCTTGACATCACGTGCTCTATTTATAGCGGGCATGTCCCAAGTTAGAGCGCATATTACTATGTGTACTAACAAATGACTGTTAGATGCGGCTGGGGTTCCGCATCCCTCTACTTCGCGGGTCTGTTCCCAAACTCCCAGATCACCGCCTTCTCGAACTCCCGCACGCAAAAAGAGTACATCGACTCCGTCGCGACCTCCAAAGGCTTAACCAACCTCACCGTCATCACGGGCGATGTCGTAGACTACGAGTTCGCCCCCTCATCCTTCGACCGCGTCGTCTCAATTGAACTCTTTGAACACATGAAAAATTACTCCTTGCTCCTAGCCAAAGTCTCCCGGGCCCTCAAACCCGGCGGCAAACTCTTCGTGCACATCTTTGCGCACGCGACGACACCGTACGACTTCGAATCTGGCTGGATGACGACGCATTTCTTCACTGGAGGAACTATGCCGAGCGCCGATCTGCTGTTGTACTTCCAGGAGGATTTGAAGATAGAGAAGCAGTGGTGGGTTAGTGGGATGCATTATGCGCGGACGTGCGAGGATTGGCTGAGTAAGATGGTGAAGAGTAGGAGTACAGTGTGGCCTGCGTTGATGGAGACGTATGGCGAGAAGGAGACGTTGACGTGGTGGAATAGGTGGCAGATTTTTTATTTGGCGTGTGCAGAGTTGTTTAAGTATCAGGGCGGGGATACATGGGGGGTGAGCCATTATCTTTTCGTGAAGCCGGAGTAGGTGGGGGGAGGAGGAGAATGTGGTAGGGCGGGTGAGAATATTTGATGTGATAGTGTTCGATTGAAACTCGATTCCTTTTCTCTACTAGTGGCAGAGGATTAATATCTCGATCCAATTGAAACCTGGCGACTTCGTTTCTCAAACATTGGACATGAGAAATAACGATCTTCTTGAAGTTGATATCTTGGCATTGCTAGTCCTGACTGCTGCAACTTCCGCTTCACCCTGTGTGCACCCGGAGTCCTTCGGCTAGTATATACAGCGACTCCTATTTCTGGATTCGTCTTCCTGTGCCGCTTGCATCTCCTCCCCAACGCTCCTCTCAGTGCTCCCAAGGGTGGCGCCAGCCAAGGAGGACTGGCCCATCCTTCTTCGCGCGGTACATCAACTGCTATCGTCAGCTCGCCTCTATGCATATCTCCAGATCTTTACATACGAAGAACCACATGGATGCGCCGAGACCGGTGGCCATGAATCTGTAGAGCGGCCGGACTGGGTGGATGTGGATGGGGTGGGCGCCCTGCGGCTTGGGGTATCGTGGGGGACCCATGGTGTGGTTTCGAGCCCTGGGGACAGTCAGATATGAGATGGATCGGCAGACGGACACTATACAGACGTACCTGCTTTGTGGGCGGTGCAATGGCTTGTGGGGTGGTCGGCAATCAATGATGGAGTCGAGGTGAGGTTCCGATCGAGGAACCCCAGTCGCGATGACTAACTAGCGCCCCCTCGTGCGTTTGGAGCGTATCATCATTCATTCTTCGCCTTCTTCCGCATTGCCAGTTGACAGCTCCTATTGTGATGCCACGGACAGTAGGAAAGGCCCACCGCAACGTCAACCCCTGATGGCAGCGCCCGCCACTCCGACGAGTCTCTCATCACGACACCCGTCCCCTTTGCGCACCATCCTTGCGCGCGACGCCCACGCCTACCAAAAGGCCTCCCGGAACTCGATACCTTGATCCGCATCAACACGCACCAGTTGACGGCTCCATCTTCGCGCCCTCCCCCCAACACTACGCCCGCCATGTCGACCCCCGCAGAGGCGACGCCGCCAAAGGGCATCACGCGCCAGTTCCGCGGATGCGCCAAGATCGGCGAGTACACGATGCTGCAGAAGCTCGGAGAGGGTACCTTCGGAGAAGTCCACAAAGCCCGGCACAACCGCACCGGCCATATATTTGCGCTAAAGAAGATCCTGATGCATAACGAAAAGGACGGGTTTCCGATCACGGCACTCCGCGAGATCAAGCTACTCAAGATGTTGTGTCACGACAATGTCTTGAAGCTGGAAGAAATGGCAGTTGAGCGGCCTAAGGCAGAGGGTAGGAAACGCGCCATTCTCTACATGGTCACCCCGTACATGGACCACGACTTGTCAGGCCTCCTCGACAACCCCGACGTGCGATTCTCAGAGCCCCAGATCAAGTGCTATATGATCCAACTATTGAAAGGCCTCCAATACATGCACGACCAACACATCCTGCATCGCGACATGAAGGCCGCCAACCTCCTCATCAACAACCGGGGCCGACTCCAGATTGCAGACTTTGGTCTTGCGCGACATTACGACGAACCCGTGCCACAGCGTGGAAAAGGCAACGGCGAAGCTCGGAGAGATTACACCACCCTAGTAGTGACTCGGTGGTACCGCCCGCCGGAGCTACTCCTCCAACTCCGACGATATACTCCAGCGATTGATATGTGGGGAGCTGGCTGCGTCTTCGGCGAAATGTTCAAGCGCAAGCCGATTCTTGCGGGAACGAGCGATCTACACCAGGCCCAAATCATCTTCGAGCTCGTTGGCTCTCCGAACGATCAGAATATGCCCGGATGGAGCTCGCTTCCTGGTGCTGAACCCGTGAGGAATTTCGGACCAAGTAACGGCCATCTCGCGCACAAGTTCCGAGAACTGAGTCCCACGGGTCTTTCGTTTCTCGGCGAGCTTCTGAAGCTCGACTGGCGAAAGCGCATCAACGCAATCGATGCCATTGACCATCCTTACTTTCGAGAGGACCCGAAGCCTATGCGTGAGGAGGACATTCCGACATTCGCAGATTCTCATGAGCTCGACCGACGCAATGCACGAGGCCAGAAGCAAGTATTACCACCTGCTCCAGCAGGCGGAACAGTTGGTGGAGGTCCCAATGGGGACTGGACTGGATCTGGACCACCACCGGGAAACAATGGTCCCTGGATGAATGGGGATCGCCAGCGCAATGGTCCTCAAGATAGAGGACCACCAGGAACTGACCGGCCGCCAGGCGCGCGAGGAGGGTTCGACCGTGGTAGGCCTCTGCCATACGATCATCGGCCTCCCCCTCCGCCGCCGCCTCGTCATCAGCCGCACTGGGGTAATGGCGGAGACCATAATCGAAACCAGCCTTATGACGGTGCTCGACACAATCTACCCCCACCCCCTAGCGACGGTCGACATCCTCTTCCACGGCCTCCGCGCTATGGACCTGGCGTTGATCGTCCAGATCGAGGAGACCGAGGAGACCGTAGGCATGGGGCGCTTCCTGGTGACAAATATATCCCAGCCTACAATGAAGGGGGTCCGCCTCGAGAGGATCGGCGATCACGAGATCCAGATGAGCGCCCTAGGGAAGCGCGTCGTGGCTCCCGAGATTCCGGTCAGTCTCGAGACAAATACGAAGACGACCGGTCAGATCGAAGCAGGAGCTACAGAGAAAGAGACTCCAGGAACTTTGGGCAGAGCCGACGTGATGGGAGGACAAGATCACGGAGCCCCGAGCGACGAGACAGAGACCGGAACCGCAACCGCGACCGAGACGATGTCTACAGAAGATAGAATGGTCGCGTGATGTCGACATCTCCTTGGTTACTCATTCAGGATAAGGGTTTGGGTGGAATGACACTGGACGTTTGGGACTGGTTTACACATTCTGCATGGCGTCAGCGAAACGATAGGATCGGACGGAAGGATGATTGGGTGAGAGTCTTTGGTGCACGGCGTTTGATAGGCACTGCTACTTCAGCATTTACATGGCGCACTCTTATCTGCGGACTGTCTCAGCTGTGTAAGATCACAGTGGAGGTGCTCTTTTCTCAGCGTCAGAAGCATGCTGTGTATTGGCGATTAGATTAATCCTTTGTAGTCACTGTTCAATGTTCTCAATTCGCTAGTAACTTGAACCAGACGTGCAAACGGATAGCTATCTTGTGTGTACGAGGACAGGTAAATGCTGTTGCCGGGTGCCGGGTGCTACTGAGTACCATGTGTGACGCGGTGGTTACGGGCGTTCCCAGTGGATGAACGTGTTCTGCCCCGCAAAAGTTTTTCTTTTCCCTGAAAATGCTTGGCGACAGCCACCGATTGCGGCATGTCTTTAATATTGACTCAGGCCTCCGCCGCCAGTCCGAAATTTCCCCACCAAGTTCCTCTTTTCACAGCCCAGCGCTCACGCCACGCCCAATCCCTCAGCCAGATCCCGCATTGCTATTTCACATCATTTCGCCCCTTGATTCCAACGTATATAACCTATTGCTTCACCACACGCCCGTCCGCCCAGCATGTCGATCGTCAACGGATACAAACACGAGTCCGAGCGGATAGCTCACACGGAAGAGAAGCATTTGCCCGGAGGATGGGTGGTCCTCAAGTTTGGGGGTACAAGCGTGGGCAAGTTCGCGGAGAACATAGCCGGCATCGTGAAGTAGGTCGCGCGTCACCAAGACTACGAGGCTGTGGACTTGCAGATGGACCGACGGCTAACTGTATGTTTTGTTTAGAACGAGCTCCAAGGCTAATCGAACCGCGATCGTGTGCTCGGCGAGGAGTAACAACACGAAGCTCGAGGGGACGACGAACAGGCTGCTCCGCTCTGCCAGGGCCGCCGAGAAGGCTGCGTCCCGCGACTACGATGAGATTGTCGATGCAATCCGACTCGACCATATCCAGGCCGCGAAGGATACTATCAAGTCTGTCGAGATCCTGGAGGGGTTTACGAACGATGTGAATGCCGAATGCGAGAGTCTGACGAAGATTCTAGAGTCGGCGCAGCATCTAGAGGAGGTTACAAGCCGCGCGGAGGACAAGATTGTGTCCAAGGGAGAAAAGCTGAGTGCTCGGTACATGGCTGCGCTGCTGGAGGACCGAGGCGTGCCGGCGCAGTTCGTGGACTTGTCCGACGTGCTCAAGGCCAATGGTCCCACCAAGGCGCTGAACGAGAAGTTCTACAAGGACCTGGCCGACGCTTTGGCGGACGAGGTGCGGGCTTGCGGAGACAGGGTCCCGGTCATCACTGGGTATTTTGGCAACGTTCCTGGAGGTATTCTAAACTCCATTGGACGCGGATACACTGATCTCTGTGCCGCGTTGGTGGCCGTCGGGATGAGGGCGGCGGAGCTCCAGGTCTGGAAGGAGGTCGATGGCATCTTCACCGCCGACCCTCGGAAGGTCCCCACAGCTCGCCTTCTCCCCTCTGTGACCCCCTCCGAGGCCGCCGAGCTGACCTTCTACGGCTCCGAGGTCATCCACCCCTTTACCATGGAGCAGGTCATCCGCGCCCGCATCCCGATTCGCATCAAGAACGTTATGAACCCGCGCAACAGCGGCACCATCATCTTCCCGGATGCCATTGACGAGATCGACCCCCGTGCTCCGCTCAAAGACCCCAAGCTCTTCCGCACCCGCTCCTCGAGCACCATCACCAAGCTCCAGCGTCCGCGGCGCCCCACGGCCGTCACCATCAAGCACAACATCGTGGTGCTAAACGTGCACAGCAATAAGCGCACCCGCGCCCACGGCTTCCTCATGAGCATCTTCAGCATTCTGGATAAGTGGCATTTGTCTGTTGATCTGATTTCCTCGTCTGAGGTCCACGTCTCCATGGCCTTACACTCGGAATCCGCGCTTCTGAGCGGCGGGGGAGAGGACGAGTACAGAATCAAAGACCATGATCTCAAAGGGGCAATCACTGAGCTGAGTGAGCTGGGCACCATCGACATCGTCCCCGATATGGCGATTGTTAGTCTCGTCGGTAAACAGCTGAAGAATATGGTTGGCATCTCCGGCAGGTTCTTCAGCGTGCTGGGCGAGAATAACATCAATATCGAGATGATTTCTCAAGGTACGTTATTCCCCTTAATTAGGACTGTAATCATTGTGTTAGGGGTATTGGCTGACTCGGGAAACATATAGGTGCCAGCGAGATCAACATCTCCTGTGTTATCGAAGAGCGCGAGGCGGACCGCGCACTCAATGTAGTACATACTAGCCTTTTCACTTTCTTGGAATGATATGTTTGCATAGTTAGCGAAGTTCTTTATATTTTGGATTCATGTTAGAGGATTAGACATGAGCATGAGGGTGAATTCATATGCATTGGCGGGCATTTGCAAAAAGACGTATCGAGCCATTTGTGATCTCCTATTCTGTTTCTACTTGCTCAAGACATGTTCTTTCAATTATGCAATGTCCAATTTCCTCGCTCCATTCTCCATTCTCCGTCATGTTCTTCTGCTACGTAAGTTGTTGCTTTATCGTGGGAAGAGATATCACCCGCAGCCAGTTCAATGATGGTTTCACTACCTGGCGGTAATGGTGAGCACCACGAGGAACCTTCAGGAAGCCGAGGAGACACCCCGCGCCGAATATCGAGACTATTATTCTCTTGCTAAAGGACACATGACATCAAAGACTCGGAGGTAATCACTTTCCAGTAGGTTCACATGCGGTTGCGGCTTGCGGCTTGCGGCTTGCGGCTTGCGGAGACAGGCTACTGTGCTCGATTCCCTGGCGGCATGACCTCTCAACTCCTCTTCATCTTCACGTCCCCCAGTAAACCTCAATCTCCCCAGCACACCTTACGCCCCTCTCCTATCTCGTTCCCATGTGACCGCCCGCCGCAACTCGCAGTGAATGCGGTGAATCACCGCTTCACTCCTCGCGCCCTCCTCACACGCTCTCAAATCTGCATTCACCGCATCATCTCAACCTCTTCACCCCGCTTATCCGGCGCGTTTTAACGCGTCGTGGCGTCTGCCGTCACTTTCCCCCTTCGTCGCCCACCCCCGATTCGATTCTACTTTCTCTTGCTCGCCCGTAATCTTTCTCCCTACCGCACCGCGCGAACTCCCCCACAAACCACCAGCACCTTCGTCCGCGCCCTTTCCCTTCGCGACAGTCCGACTGGTAGTATGGCGCCGTTTGACCTGCGACGCAGGAAGAGACTTGCTCGCTTCAACACGGGCGTATCGACGGAGTCCGAGACGAATTTGGCCAGCATCGCCGAGGTCGACGAGGAGGCTGTCGATGTCGAGAAGGATAGTGCGAAGAAGAAAAAGAAGCGCACATGGCGGCTGAAAGGCAAAGGCAAAGGCAAAGAGAAAGCAGACGTTGACGTCGACGACGAGGCCGAGTCCCAAGTCTGGCAGCTGCAATCTGTCGAAAAGGTCCGGCAGATCAAGAACAAGCAGCAGAAGAAGCGTAAGCGTCATATTCTTCGTTGATCTATAGAGTGTATACTCTGGATAGATGGTGTAGTGATGATACTGACGCTCTTGGGTTTGCAGATGCGGAGTCCATGGCGTTCGAGGTCGAGGTGCTGCTTGCAGACGACCGGGCGGCTCGCATGCGATGGGGAATTATGGTGGCGCGGAAGGATTTGGGGATGAGAGGCGTGGTCGTGAAGAAAGCTGAGTAAGTGATCCTTTCCTTTTGGTTCGTGTGCTGTGCTGTGTCGTTTGCGGCTTGCTGCTGTTTTGAGCGTTTGGATTTCTCCCTTTGGCTGAATCAGAGAGCGGTGGGAGGTAAGTTGGTGATTGTGGGATTGGTAGATGGATGGAGGGATGGAGGTGAGTAGAAGTGGGTGAGTGAGGGTGCACATGGGTATGGGGCTACTGGGAAGACTGGAAATAGTCTCGTGAAGAGGTAAGTCTAACTCCTATCCCTACATCTCAAAATCAGGAGCTAATTACCGTTCAGAAATTTCACTCCACACTGTTCCCGGGGGGAGTGACGTGATGGAGAGCGAATGTTTATTCAGCAAGATCGAGGGCGGGCAGGCGCGGTTACATCGCACCTTCCCCACCTATCACCCACGCTACACGCTACACGCTACACGCACGAGGTATACTCGCCACGAGGACACACGCAACTGACACCCTACACTAGCCGCCCCGCGTTCAAACCCATCATGCCCGACGCAGACGGCAATATCCCATGGGTTGACCCGAACTCCCCCCTCACTTTCCACGCCAAAGTAGTGCACCAGCCGTACCGGATCCCGTATATACGGCGCCCGACAGCTGAGCTAGCCAGAGCAAAGACGAAGTCGAGATTTAGCAAAAAGGATGGGGTGAGAGGGGGTGATGATGGGCAGTCTCTGCTAAAAGTGACAAAGTGGTTTGCCCGTAAGGAGGGAGAGAGGGACAAGGCATTGGCGTCTAAGGATGGAATCCCGGCGCGGCTTATGCCTATGCCGACAAGACCTCCGCCGCAGCCGCCTGTGGAACTGACGTCGAAGGGCGCAAAGAAGGATGCTGGTCCTCGGGGTGCGGTCCGCCGCGCGAAAAAGAAGGGTGGTGTCGAGCCCGAGAAGAAGAAAAGGGAGAAGGATGGTGGCTCACGTGAGAAGAGCAGAAGCAGTAGCAAGAAGGAGAAGGGTGGCTTTGAGCGCGAGAAGGGCAAGAAGAAAGACGATGCTTTCCACGAAAAGAGCAGGAAGGACAAGCACGATGGCCCTCAAGAAAAGAGTAAGAAGGAGAAAGATGGCGGCGCCCGCGAGAGGAAGAAGAGGATGGTTCGTGTTCCTCTTTCAATACTACATCAGAAGCCAAAGAACCAGGAGGTTAGCAAGGGCAATGTCGACCCCGATGCCACGCCTAGAGCTACTCCAGTAGCTGATCCTAAAGCTATCCCGAAAGCTGCTACGAAAGATACTCATATCGTCGACCCTGATGCCACTCCCAAAGCCGGCCCCAAAGCCGATCCGAAAGCTAACACTGAAGCTTCCTCTAAAGTCAAGCCCCATCATTCCGCCCATCAGAAGCGACGCTCAATTCGGAAAATAGAAGCCGTCTCCATCACCAAATCCACGACGTCGGGACGCCCCCGGGCTGGAGCAATTTGCGGTGGCCAACGACCTAATTTCGAAGACATCTTGACGACGCCTGCAGTGCCTAAAGCCAAGCCTCGTTCTACTACCCAGAAGGAGCGGCGTCCAAGTACTCTTAAGGAGGAAGCCGTCCCGTTGTCCACTGTCCCCACCGGCAAACCCACGATTGCGAAGCGCCGCAGAGATGCTAATGTGTCCGATGGTCGACGACCTTCTCTCAAGGACATCGTAACGGCGTCTTCGGTGCCTACCACTACGCCTTCAAAGGATGCTATGTATCCGACGCGAAGGGTGTTGCATCGACGACCGACGCTTGGAGACTTTGTGGCTTCAATACAAAAAGGGGGCCCCACGAGTCCGCCGCCGAGCAGGCCGCCGCCACCGTTGCCCAATATTCCGTTGAGTTTCTCGAGTGGGGCTTTGGGAATGGCGATGCCAGCGGTTGCTGTTGGTAAGTATTGCTCTGGCTACTGCTGTAGATGTGTTTATTGACTATGATAAATTAAGGAAATCGAGGACTTAATACGCCTGTTGGAAATGCGTTCGCTGGCGCTGGATTCTGGGCGGCCGCTTCGGGACAGTCTACGCCGACGATGGTCACTACGCCGACGATGGTCACTACGCCGACGATGGTCACTACCCCGACAGTGATCTCTACCCCGACAATGGTCACTACGCCCACGACGATCACTACCTCGACGGCAGTCAGAAATCCTACAACAAATGTGGTTGAGAAGACTACCCCTACAGTGGTCAAGAAAGGAGATTATAAGGAATCTAAATACAGAGATCAGAAGGATCAAATTCCGCGCGATAGTTTCGCTAGCAGAGCTTCTAGCTCGACTCTTGTTTCTTCGTTCGACTCCGCCCGGGCATCACAGGACGACAAAGCCACTGTAACATCATCCTTGAAAGCCCTCATTAGCATTGACAGCAGCACGAATCTAGGAAACAAACAGCCATTTCCAGAGTTTGAACCATTAAGCGATCGCGATTCTAGAGAAGCCTTCGACAACATACGTGAGATACTTCTCACCCAATATGCGTTGACCCAGCTTGGCACTCCGGCCAAAAAGGAAAAGCAGAAACCCAGAGCCCCAAATGCGCCCGCCGCTTGGACAAAGTACGGGCACAGAAAAGCTCCTGTGACGCCTAGACGGACCACCCCGAATCCCCCATCACCTTGGACAGGGTTAGGATATGATCAGTCTCTTACATCTCTCTCTCTACCTCGAACGCCAAGAAGACCCTCTACATCATCGTCAAAGTTCTCGAAGTTCTCTTTCCGTGGACGGTCTAGCAAAGAGACATTGTCATCCACGGCTAGTGAAGTATCTCTTATTCCGTCAACTCTTACCGTGAAGATCTCCGCTATGCCTAATCCAGTGGCAGTAAAGAAGAAGAGAAAGAATGAGCCAGATCCACCTGTTCTTGACAAGACATTCCAAACCGCTCTAAAAATCTCTCAAGAAATCCTATCGAAGATAGAGGACGTAGTCTGTGAGGATTCTGAGTATAAATCATTCCTGGACTTGGTCGTTGACAAACCTGGCGCTCTCTCCCATAGGATCGATAAGCTCGAAAAGGAGGAGGATCAAATCACTGCTCAGTACTCAATCAGGCACGAAGAAGATCTCCGAGATGTCGCCTCATGGAGGTTCCCTATCGAAACAAACAACCGCAAGAAAAGGTTGACGTTCGAAACTATTCTTGACCGCCAGCGCAGGGCTTATAAAATGTTCCACGAGCGGAAAAAGAGCAAGGAAATTCGCTCGATGCGTGCCGAACACCGGGTCATTTGGGCTACGGAGTTCTGGCTCCGCACTAAGGACAGGCTGGCTACGGAGACCGCCCTACACGAGGAAAGCATGCAAACTTTCCTTGAATTTCAGGCCCTCACAGAAGCCATGGATCTCCCAGAGGAAGATTCGGACCAGGACTTGGATAAGGAGTCGGTCAAGAGCAACGAGAGCGACGACAGTTTCGACTACAACACCATGTTGAGGAGTATCAAGGCAGAATCTACACAGGACAGTCTCGAATTCGACGGGCCGTCTACTAAAGTCATTACAAGGGTCATAGAGACTGAGGCAGAGGCAAAACAGCGACGTCGAGCCACCCCGCTAAACATGGGTTTTAGGTCATCTTCGTTCAGTGGGGAGACGCCGGCGCACATTGTGCCCACCCATATAGAAAACAAGGACTGGGCGGCAGAGCTTGAGAATGGCTTGCAGCGGGAAAAGCAGAGGCAGAGGGAAGCCGATGACGCAACCGACAAACGTTCTCATCTGCACCCAGCCCTAAGGGGAAAGTCCGTGGACGACTACTTCTCAAGTCAGCACACTACCTTGCGCCAACCGAACACTCCCTTCGGAAGAGAATCTCCCGCGGACCTCTCGTCTGGGGATCAGTGGACTATGACGAGGAATTCAACGGCCCTACTTGGTCGTAGCTCCCACATTCAACAGTACGGGGATGACAGCAACGATATGCTTTCCACAGAGCGAAATCCAAATGCGTTCAATAGTGGCATGTTTACGAAGCGTTTCTTTTCCGACCAGAGGACATTCAGGAGGGACCCGACGTTCAAACTGGGTCATAATTCCGTCATCCGGCAACACGACGACGAAGAAGGGCCTGCTATAGGGAAACTTGGGAACGCGTTTGGGAACCAACGAGCCGAGCGAAGCGTTTCTGATCAGAGGACTGAGAGCGGAGATTCCACGTTTGAACTTGGTTCGCAGTTCCTAGCAAGGAAGCTCGATATCGAGGAAGAAGTAGTAGAAGGTCAGCGCCAGGATTCTGACGAGAGGAACCGTCAGGAGCGATCCCCATTCTAGCTTTTAGACCACTTCTCGTAGGAGGGCGGTGACGGATGGTATTTTATCCGAAAATTCTAAAGACTCATTCGAAGGGCACTTCGGACAGTCAAGAAAGAAGAGACCCGCCGTTTTCGTCTGGCTAGCAATTCTTCTCCAGGCTATATGATAACGGCGATTTGGACGGGGTTTTAGGGAGTTTTCTAACGGGGCCAAGAGGAATTTCAGCGTCTTTGCTAGCTTAAGACTTCTTCTCTGTGCGGCTCGATCATGAGGGTATTCAGAGGGCTTTCTGAGTAGTATTCAGATATGAGCGGGTGGGACATTTTCGGTGGAACTAGGTGGTTATATATCACCTTACCTAGGTAGGTATGGATTTGTCATGATGCTCGCTTTCACGCGCACCTTGACTACGATATTAGCAATGATGGATCCTTGCCCCATGGATTGAGCAGTTGATAGTCTACGAAGGGAACTGTACTTGGGTCACCAAGAAACCAGAATTTTCACGATACACGTGTGACGATATCCGACGTGATGTGATGGGTGCAAGTACGCTAGTGACGTCATTTGAACTAGTAGTGTGACCTGTGAGCCTAGAAGGGCCGCTCTGGAGTAAAAATAAGGTTTCTCTCACGCACAACTAACTTGAGTGCGCAACCACCCACCACCTCCATCTCCGCCAACCTTTGCTATACCCGCAGCTTTCCGCCCCACCGTACAAGCAGCCAGACACCTACTATGGCGGGTTCCAGCTCATCAGGGTGGCTCAGCAACCTGCCCCTCGCTAACAAGTCGCACTCGCTCAAAGATAGGAAGGAGGGCAACCGTGCGATCACGCAGAGCCCATCGCGTGGGGTGCTGAATCCGGAAATTGAGGTGAATGACCAGGGTATGTACACACCCTTTTATACGCTGTCGAATCTCACTAATAGTTTTGGGTTTTCTAGGTGACGAGGGCTTGTGGTATGATTGTACATCGTCCGAGGGCTCACTTAGTCCTGCAAAGAGTTTCGCCGACATAGAGAACAGTCACGTCTCGGTCAAGTCGACCACACCCGAAGAGGAGGCCGAGTTGCTACCCCACAGTACGTATTCGAAGACCTCTTTGTCGTCGATTCTTTGTGTGTTGGCTTACACGCGCTAGTGCCCAGCCTGTTTGGACTGGACCTCCCACCTTGCAATGCAGAGATTCAAGTTGCATATGAGAATGTTGTCAACCGCCTGCGGGCTCGATGGCTCAACCAGCGAGGTAGTATCGGCACTGTGGATCTCTGTCATGCGGTGAAGACGGAGCTGTCGAACCAGAACTTCATGTTCCCTGCTTTCTCCATCAAGGGTCCCTTCAAGAAGCGCAAGCCTTGGCGCCGTGAGAACGTCTTCAAGTACGAGCTACGCTGGATCGACTATTTTGTGAAAGAAGCCCAGGCACAGTCCCCCGACCTGATGACCGAATCCGAGCTCATGGAGCGGAGGAAGGAATCATCCGCGCCCGCGGCTCTGGGATTCAATCTAGGGGATCGGCCCGATGTGAGGAAGTTGTGGGACGAGTGGAATGCGAAGATGAGGGCGAAGACACTGGCGATGCCCGAGCGAGAGACAAACACAGACATAGGTTTGGCTGCTGGATCACCTGAGGGACCCGTTCTGGGGGAGACTAACGGAAATGCCAAAGAGAGCAATCCAGACTCCACGAACTCAATGGACTCTGATGTCACACTTGTCCAGGCGAACAGTGAGGGGAAGCCTGACGATGCGCATCTCTGGTCCCAGGGCGGCCACGATTGATCGAGTTGCATTTTCCCGGAGCGACTCAAGTCTCACCAATCCCGGGGTGTTGGTATTTTCGAAGTTTGTGCTGGAATCTCGTGACGGACAAAGCCATTCGGTCCAGAGCGGATACGACTGAACGAGATAATTCATCTGAGGGACGGCGGCGGATAACTTCAGTTTATGAGTGGGAGGTCTTCTCTGGCGTTTTGGTTGCAATCATGTGGAACGATTTCTGAATCCATGATACCCCAATGCATTGATGTCCTACTCTTTCCTAGGCTCCTCTTTCATTGATATGTGACTGCAAAAATACGTACTTCCCACACCGTTCCCTCTCAGTGATGTTTCAAATAGTCTTCACCTCGTCGCCCTTCTCTTATCTCGCTCTGCTCTATCTGATTGTCGGCTAAAACCGGGAGCACGTTGCGGAGTTCTAAGGAAACCAAGGTTCGCCTTCACCTTCACTGCGCACAGACGAAAGAGGGTATAAAACCTGGGCAACCCTAACCTTTTCCTTTTCTCCCTCTTCGTCCTACTAAAACACGCATACTTTCTGTCTCTGCCTCTTCTTTCCTTGTGCGCAACCCAAAGTCTTCTCAGCTTCGTTCAACACACGCTCTCACCCGCTGAACACACCCATACAACCAGCACTTCCACCTACCGTCACCATGGTCAACTGGAACGGCGACAAGGATGCTATTGTAAGCCACTCCATCTACCTCCTTTATCTTCATGGGCACTAACCATGTACACTAGCTCCTCAGGGGAATCTTCGAAGTGTTGGATTTGAAGATCAGCATGGCGCTGTGTCAGAAACTTGCCGACAAGATTGGTGAAGGTACGTCCACATCCATACCTACCTTCCATCTCACCACCCCTTCTCTAGTCCGTCCATCAGTCCATACTTACAAAGGCAGGCTGTACCGCAAAGGCGGTTTCTCACCGCATGAACAATCTGAAGAATCGCGGCCGCCCCTCTGGTAGCACTCCCTCCTCAACGCCCCGCAAGGCACCTACTTCTTCTGGCGGTAGCCGTCCCCGCAAGAACAAGAACATCGAATACGATGGACCTATGGACATTAAGTCACCGACCCTGGGCCGCAAGCGCGGACGCAAGGCCGAGGCGCTGGGCGATGAGATAATCATAGAGATCGATGACGAGGATGGGCCGACAACAAGCAAGAAGCTGAAGATGAAAAAAGAAGAGGAGGACGACGACCCAGTCGTGATCCTGGACAAGGACTCTGGTCTGGAGGGGTTCAACGCAAGCGAGGGAGATGATGAGGACGAGGGGGACGAGTTCGTCTAGATGGATGCCGAGGCTAGGGTCGCGGACAGAAAGAATTGCGAGATGCAAGTGCAAATTTTACGTCTCCTTGGGAACTTGAATGGCATGTGATACTCTAGGCAAGGGTTATTAGGAATGGAGAAGGAAGATAAAGGATTAGGAAAGTAAGGCGTCTGGCTTCTGTGGGCTCTTGAACACGTTCTGGACTGCGTTTAATTGTGAAGGCTACGAAGGGTTTCCATACGCAGTTGGATGGAATGGGCCGGTGGAATTCTTGGGCTGGACGGTACTTCCTAGTCCTTCCTAGTCCTTCCCTGGTTTTTCTTTCTTTTTTCTCTTACTTTCCTCCTCTGGAATGGCGGATAGACTGCATGGAATGGCATGACATGCCACGGCATCGACATCATATCACCTGATGAGGACCGATTATCGGATTCTCGACAACGGCTCTGCAGGGCTTTTTCAGCAGAGGTATATACATCCAAACACATTCTCTCCCCTTAACGACCCCTCCTCGTGTTCATTCTCGCTCCATTGTCTTCGTCGCCTCGGCGATGTTCGCCTCCTGCTCAGCCATGCGTGTCCATAGACTAGCACTGCACCGTAGCTTCCAGCGTATGAGAGAAACTGTGGCTGTATTGCTCTGTCGTCACTGAGGGGGAAAGAACTAGCTCCTCGGCCAAGACTATCCTCACAGTAGTTGCAATGCAGTCTCTAGCACGGGCGAGACGTTCATAGCATGCAGGTAAGCTCTTCACCGGTGTGGTGCCGTGTTTCAGCCCCTTCGTGTTGGCCCCTTCCGCCCCAAATAGTCGGCATGGCGACGCCGGGAAGTAAAGAGCAACATCTATCGCACGTAAGATGTTTGTGGCGTGTGTGGTAGCGGCAGTGCATTGGTCAGGCAGGGCTGTGGATGCTACACGGGGGTTGGTTGCGTACAAGGCTCACTCGCCGTAGCTTTGCCAAATCCGGCGTGAGAATTGTGCACTGCAATCTCTAGCGTGAACGAGACGTTCATAGCATGTGGGTCTTTCTAATTGGCTAGCCGACGTGCTGCAAGGCAGAATTTTGTTCAGGATGTAGAGTAGTGAGTCTCTAGCGTAGAGGAGACGTGTACATGCACGTAAGCTCTGTCTAAGTTGCTGGTTTGGATCGCGAAAATGAAATCACATAAAATGCAACTCACATAAAGTTACGTGACGTTCACTACAGTCTCTAACATAGACGAGAAGTTCACATTCGCGTACGTGAGCTTTTTCCCGAATGACTGGATATCAGTTTTCAGATGTTTTGCGTGAAAACATGACTCCGTGCCCACACTGCCAAGGTTGAGTGCAAGGCTAAGAGTTGAGTACTTTTTATGTTGGATGGTTTATCAATAAATACTTTGTTGTATTTGAAGAAGACGCTCTGTTGCGCATGGTAGCGCCGAGTGTCTTACAAAGAGCAATAGGCTCGTTCTTTGATAGATTTCGAGAAGATAACAAATATCTCTTTTCTCCTCTATATATTTCATTCCCCTTATGACTTCAATCTATGCTTCAATGATGTTTTCTTCATTGTGTTTCTTATTTCTTATCCGCGCATGTACTTTTGTAGAGAATGTGGTCGAAAATGGTCATGGGTATCAAAGGACCAATATGTCTTCTAAAAATCTATTTCACTGAATTCTTTAGTGATAATGACAGTAGCGTGGCGTAATGTCGGCGAATGCATGAGCAGATCCTCTTCATCATTAGTCGCCTCGAAATGCAATCTTAGTACGGATGACAGGACACAAGGTTCTACTACTTACGGTACTTAATGCCGTTGCAGACCCGTTTGCATGTACATTGTACGGCTATATAAAGGTACGGGATGCGGCGATTGGGCTGATGAAGGCTGCTAGTGCTGCCTGATCTATCGTCAGGAAGCTGGTTGACTAAGCTGCAACCTCGCGATTTCAGCTCGGCGAACCCATCACTGCAACCTTTAGCGTAAATGAGCAGTTGTGAGGCTGTGCAGCGTTCTTAGCCGAGGGATTCACTATATTCAGCGCCAATGTATACGGTACCGAAGGTGTGGAACAAGTCAAGATACGCTAATACTATGTGCTTAGAATGGTAGCGACCTGTCATCTTACAGATGGAGATATAGCCAATGCAATGAAAGCCTTGCGTTACTATTGGTATGGTTGGTTGATAGAGATTCTATCACGTGTAAGGCTAAATACCGGTCAGAAAACCGGTGAGAGGTCCGGTGAGAACCTGAGAGCATTGCAATCTCTAGCGTTGTGGGGGCATAACGCTATTCCCAAAACACAAGAATAGAAATTTTATAGCGTTTACAGGTACCTGAGTAGAAGAGAAGGAGCAGTAGTAATTTGATAGGGCCGAAGAGCCATGAAGGGTACTTCATCTATGGAAGAAGATGTTGACTAGCAAAGACACAGGGACGGCGGGGCATGTAGAAAATGAATATAAATATGTTAAAAGTCCGGAGACTGTTTACTCCCATGCGATCCCCGCAATTTCTAACTTCCTGTCCTGCAACGTCCTCATTTCCTGTCCGAGTCAGTCACGTATACAATAGACCAAGCCACAATAAATAAAAGGAAATAAATCCTTACCTGCTCGATAGTCCGGTTCACCATATAACGAGTCACCTGGACTGACTGCTCTTGCCCAAGACGCAACGCGCGAGCTATTGCTTGGTTCTCAACACTAGGGTTCCACTGAGGCTCAACGATGAACACACGATTAGCTGTTGCAAGATTCAACCCGACCGCGCCGGTACCAGTTGTCATAATCAAGACTCGGAAATGAGGGTCTTTGGCAAAGTCGTCGAGGATTTTCTCACGTTTGGCTGTTGGACACTCGCCATCAATACGTTGGAAAATGATTCGAGCATTTTGCAGAGCAGATTCAATGAGGTCTAAGGTCCGAGTCCAGCACGAAAAAATGATACTGTACGACGTCATCAGCGGAAAAGATGGACAGAAAATAAGAGCATTAAAAACCTTTTAGTCGTGAGTAGATCTTGTTGCACATCAGCCATCAAGGCCTCCACCTTAGAGGAACGCCCTTCTGGCCGGAAGTAGTTGTCGGCATCTCCCGAATGCGCCGAGCGCTGTGACTGAGAGGGATTTCTAGATTGTACTGAGCGTTGTGATTGAGAGGGAATACCGCTTGCCGTACGCCAAAGTGAGGAACACAAAGGACAGTCGGTGGGAATACTATCCTGGCCGCTCGGCATGCTTTCCTCAAGACATTCGGAACAAAGTACATGTCGACAGTGCTCAGTATAGCGTCGGTACATTGATCCAGTGCGAAATAACGGCATTGTTTCCTTGCAATTCGTGCAAGTTATCTCGCCGTCCCTACCTAAAGAGCTCTCCATGTCCTCTCTTTCATCGAGCAAGTGTAGTTTTCGACGATTCCAGGAGAAGGGTTGCTGAAATGTTCCATGGTTGCAGAGGATCCGTAATTGGAGCTGAACCTGGAACATGCCGAGCATGCCTTTATGGTCAAAAACACCAACTTGGTTCTTCACAGCTCTAAACATCATTTTACTCGTCTGGTCGTACTGTTTCCTCTCCTCAGGTGATAGTTCGATCATGCGGACCCTATCCTCTTGGTCCGGTAGATGAAGAAGGTCTTTCGTCCGACGAAGACACAATGCATCTAATAACAATGTGAAGCGTTCAATGGCAGTCTTGCGACGCCTTCCGCCTTCTTCAAAAGGGATAGTGATGGACTTTCGAAATTCTGATATTTTCTGCATGGGGCTTACTTTGAGGAATGCGAACAAGGAGCCAATATCTTCTAGTCGGTTCTGGATCGGCGTTCCCGTTAGGCACCAGCGAGATCTTGCCTCCAGCTTGGCCACAGTACGATATAGTCCTGTAGAGTGTCGTCGGACAATATGCGCTATTGAAACGTTTAGAGAATAAACTGTGAGTAGAGTGGATTTCATACCTTCATCGAGCACCAATCTGTACCAAGAGATTTCATCTAGAGGATTTCTTTTCTTCCCAAAATCCGCTGCTAGCGTATGATACGTCGTAATTACGAGGTCGGCATTACAAAGCTTTGCAACATTGGTTTCTCGATACTGGCCATGATACTTAATAGTCTTTAAGGCGCCGTTAATGTGATGATGAAAGTGCCTAAAAAGATTAACTGTGGAAAATAAGGGAACGGCTTTTGGGGTTTTTACCTTTCTATCTCCTGAATCCATTCATTGATCATAACTGTCACCTCGAGATTAGCATATCTGAACTCCCCAAGGAGGAAATGGAGTGCTTACGATCAGACGAGGCTACAACCAATGTAGCTCTTGTGAGACATTTTGGTTTTTGTTGTGTAGCTACATCGTGCGCAATTGGAACAGGAATCAAAGACCACTCATGAGCTGCCTCGAGGGATCTCAAAATGAGGGCAAGAATGCATAATGTTTTACCCATTCCCATCTCGTCGGCTAGAATGCCTCCCCCCGTTTCTGTCTGAGGAAGTCGAGCTAATTCACGTTAGTAAGCTGCATCTCGGCGCTCAAAAGTAGACGACTTACAAACCAGATTCGTGACAACGTGACGGTAACTACGGAAATGTCAGCTGTCGATCACATCTAGGAAGAAGATCAGAACCAAACTAACCACGGTTGCCCCTCTATTTCGCTAGGTTTCCAAAGGCAGTATTCCTCGGGAATGGGACCACTTTCCCGTTGAGTCATAAAGTCCAGTGCCTTTTTCTGATGTCTGAAGAACCAGCGTCAGCGCTCGTGATGATATTAGAGACTGAAAGGAAAGATACGAGTACACATGTTTCAGGAATAATAATAAATATGTAGAGAGCTTACAGCAGAAGTGGTGTCTTCAGACGGCCATCACCCTCTAGACCTACTAGTCTCTGCCCACGTGTGAGGGAAGAATAAACGTCGGAGATCGTCTTCTTGAACGCTTCCACTTTGTTTGTCACGGGTTGGTTCTCTTCGTACGTGTGCGTTGCACAGTCCTTGGATGGCAACTGCATGTCAGGAAGTTTGAGAACGTGAGGGTTGTCATAAGCCAAGGCGTCTCGGATTTGGTCTGGCCGTTGCAGATATATCTTCTGTTTAGACAGCTGATGCCCCACTACCTTGGCAGAATTCCGAGCACCGTATATGTTGATGTTGACACGTACGATAGCGTCTTTTCCTGTGGTCGCCTTATTGATAGTCTCCCGTATTGGTTTGATAGGAGCGAGAACTTCAAGATCGATACGATGTTGCTCTGGGATATCTTCGAATGCCTTCTCTAATTGTGCGTTCAGGTGGCCCATTATAACCCCATCCGGAAATGTCACGAGATACTGCTCTTCCGATTTTGAGACACTCATTCGATGTGGATCCTCAGAAGTAGTCCCAAGCTTGGAATCAAGATCGAGCATGTTGCCCCGCAATCTCACTTGAGCCCGGAAGATCTGGTAATGCGTTACTAATAATACAATGGAACTGACATAGTGATGCTTACCATTCCATAACAAACTTGTTCACACTCATCATCCGATTTAGGCGTCGCTGAGGTTGTTTGCGACGATATGTTTTCTGCCGCCCACTGTTCAATTTGTTCCTGAGCAAAACACAGAGGCCCTTCATTGAAGTCATTTCCATCAATCTGACCGAAGTCTCCTTGCAAGCTGTCTGGACCGAGTAGTTCGCCGACATAGTCACCCCACGACTGGTCTTGGAAGACGGGGACGCCTCTAAATACATGTTAGGTTCAACTTCACGATAAATGCATTCGACTCACTCAATTGCGGTCCCAAAATCGTCCCAGCCAGACAGCGGCTGATGGTGTGAGTAGAATTCGTCGACGGGGTCGAGATCGATCGGATTCAGGAGTCGTTTAAGAGACATCGAAGCGAAGCAAGAGAGATTAGGTTTAGCAAGAGCCGCTAGCGGCTTATCCAAACGCTAGATGATCAACCTCCGTTTGTAAGTCACATTCTTCTGCGAAGGGTCGTGTTTGTCGTTTTTCAATGCTATCTTATGCATGAAAATGCCTTCGCTTCTGCCTCGTACGCCACGCGTCGTGGACCAATCGTTGATAATGAGGCTGAGCCAACATGCATGGGTCACTGCATCTGCAGTCAACCTCACCGGTCGCATCCCTCAGCCTCGCCAGCCACCTCACCACCATGACTATCGCCGCGGTCTCATGAACAACATTCCACCAGCAAGTGCGTGGATCCACGAAATCTATCGACTAATTTCTCTCAATGAAGATCAATTGCGTCCGAACCTCCATCAAGACCTTGAACGAACTCTGCGGGTGTGGAGATCTCCAGCCAAATCGCCAGCATGTCGACACCCAATTCATCGCCCATGCCATCAGGGCAAATACAGATGTCCTCGTCGACTACACTCAACATGTTAACACCGAATTCGTCGATGACGGCATCAAGCCAAGTACAAACATCTTCGACTGTAAACCAGACTTCTGGGATACATGCCGTGAGTGCTTCATTCCAAATAGCGCTCAGGAAGTTTCAGAACCGTTTGTCTGGGAAGGACCTCACAGATTTCAAAAACACTACCTATGCAACGTTATGCCTGGATATTGCACTCTTACAACATGAGCAAGAAAATCTCAAATCCATGATGAACTTGTCCCGCATTCAATCTTGCATCGAGGCGATGAATCAGTTTGGGAAGGTTATCGAAATTTTCTTGAATGTATCTGACGTTGTTGCCTTTGTATGGGGACCTATCAAACTGCTACTATTGGTATAGTCTCCTTTTATCGTATTGTTGTGGAAGACATTACTAAAGTTCTATTTCAGACCGCAAGCACGTTTGCAGATTCCTTCGAAACAATACTAGAGGCATATGAACAGATTGGAGAACACCTTCCATTGCTACAGGAATATGAATCATTATTCCATTCAAATCCCCACATGGTCAAAGCCCTCGAATCGATGTATCTAGACATCCTAGAATTTCACCAACACGCCATACGGTTCGTGACTGGTAAATGTACGTATCATCTACTTACATTTTCCATGTAGCTAATAGTCAGGGATCCAGTATGGAAACGATTCTTCAAATCGATGTGGAAAGATTTTGGAACAAAATTCAATGGTATTTTGAAAAAGCTTCTCCACCATAAGAAACTGGTTGAAGACCGCGCCACCCTTACCCAATACCGGAGGTATCAAGAGGATATGACAGATATGAAATCCAAGTTGGATGAGATCGTTATAGAAGAGACGAACAAGAAAAGGAGGGAGGTGAAGGAATGGCTAGCAGTGGATTCGCCACCTGAATTTGACCACGATGCCTACCGAGAAACAAGGGGAGACTACCCAGGCACTGGAGATTGGATTGCAGAGCATGAAACTATTAAGAGCTGGTTGGATGCTGATAATCCCCCCAGACCGCTCTTGTGGATGACGGGGATACCCGGCGCTGGTAAGGCAGCAACTCTTATTTCCATTTCAGTTCACGCGCGTTTGATTTAATTGTCCCTATGGATGATGGTAGAAGGCAGTAGCTACTTTCTAAAGTAAGTCTACTAACTGCGAGTGTAGGCAAAACGATTCTCGCTTCCGTTGTTATTGAGCAGTGCAAGCTGAGAAAAGAATTCCTAACGAGCTATTACTACTGCCATTACAATGAGGCAAAAGGTAATGCCATGGTTGGTGTCCTCAAGGGATTGGCAGACCAGCTCTTGGACCAGCATTCTCAACTTCTTCCACACTGTCACACCCGGCGGACGAAGAGTGGCGAACCGTCGCTTCGGTCATTTACTGTAGCAAAAAAACTTCTGGAAGATTTCTGCATAGACATACCAAAGCAATTCATCGTCATTGATGGCCTCGATGAGTATGAGGCAGCTGAGCGAAAACAGGTACTGGAGTTTTTTGTTCAGCTTGTAAAGCAATGCGACGAAGACGAGCCGGGAAAGCTTCGCATTCTCATTGTCAGTCAAGACTACGCGGATATAAAACGAGCAATTCATAGTTCTACGATCCCCAGAATCGCACCGAAGATTATTTCGCTCTCGTCTTCGGACAACAAGGACGACATCCACACGTTTGTGAAAGCTTGGGTGGACAAAATTAAACGAAAACACTCGCTCAGTGATGAGCAAGGAGATTACTTACTGAAGCTGACTGTAGTGAAAGCTGATGGTGAGTCCGCATGACAAAATAAGTGTGCCCGTGTAGTCATGGAAAGCTAACCTTAGTTATGATAGGTATGTTTCTTTACGCCAAACTCGTCATGTCGAACCTATATGCACAACCCACAAGAGGGAATTTGCTTGACGCGATCAAAGCGAGAAACTTCCCCAACGGATTAGAGCAAGCGTAAGTACTTAATTTTGCGCCGTTACTTTAGCCAACTATCAAGTTTCTATGCAAGTGTCAGACCAAAGTGTAGAGAAATACTGATGTTTATTTTATAGGTACGAGAGAATTGTGACCCGTATCAAGCAGACGTCCAGTACTCAGGAATGGGAGAAGGCCAAGCGTTTGCTAGGCTGGATGGTATGCGCTAAACGTCAATTGACCTGGAAAGAAATTCAAGTCGCCTTGTCTATAGAAGTTGAAGATCAAACCATAGAATACTCTGACCGCCATATGAGGACTCACATCTATGACATATGTGGATCTCTTGTATTACTTTCTAGAGGCCGGGTTCAGTTGGTGCATAGCACGGCAAAACAGTAAGTCCAATGCACGCTCTGCGTGACCAGAAGAGATTTTCTGACGTATTCAGCTATATCACGAGATGCACGAGGGATATACACGAACCATCAGTCGAATGCGATCTTGCTGCCCTATGCCTTCGGTACCTCACTTTCCCATGCTTCCAACACAATGAAAATATAGTAAAAAAGGATGAGCTTCGACAACTTGCACTGGAAGGGCAACTTGCATTCCAAGATTATGCTGTCGCAAAATGGTTTCACCACGTGAATGCTTTTGTCGGTTCTGGTAAAGAGCTGCTGAAGATTGAGTCTGAGATTCGGCAGAACCTGCCGGAAATACCAGAACAGCGTAGTCCGTTGGAGGAGATGGCAATCGCTCTTGAAAACTTTACAAAGCAATATAGCGATGAAGAGTGGGACGACCCGAAGAACATCGTAGACGACTGCAAAGAAAATTGCAAGATTTTCGAAGACCAAGACTTTTACGATGATCTAGTGGCAGTCACGAGCCACATCTACAAGTTCCAGAAGAAGGGCTTTAATGCTAGACACATTGTCAGCATCAAGGGTCTCGCCAAAGCTCTCGATCGCAACCGGAGTCTTCTCGAGGAAATTTCTCTCGACCCGCAGGAAAAGATCACCTTTGAGCAATTCTACGACAATGAACGGAAATTCAAATGTCCCAAGATCACCTGCATGTACTTCTCAGAAGGGTTCAAGGACGCCAAAATAAAGAAAAAGCATGTCAATATTCACGAGCGCCCATTTCAATGCGAGGTACTGGACTGCTTGGCGGCTGAATACGGATTCACCAGCTCTAACGACCTGGAAAAGTAGGTGTCTCTCGACATTCGATATCACCTTCTCTTAGAGCTAGATTTTGACTTGTTTCTAGGCACACACGCTCATTTCATCCAGAGATGAGTGATTTAGCACAGAGCTTCAACACGGCACCCGCCAAGCGTGAGAAATCAGCTTTCTTTTGTACTCTGTGTAGCAAGAGCTTCACGCGCAATTTTCACCTTCAGCACCATATAATGAGTCATCAAGGGATCAAAAAGCATCCTTGCCTAGAGTGTGGGAGGGCGTTTACGAGAGCGAATGATCTTAGGAGACATCAGAAGTTGCACGATCGTTGAATATCTTTTCTTCCTGGTTCTTGAGCTTATCTTCGAATACTTCAAGAATATTGTATGCCGGGGGGGGGCGGGGACTTATTTTTGGGCGTAATTGGACATTCGTTCATGTATTTCCTTCTGCGACTATGCATGTACACTACGCTTTCTTTCCGTATGGAATAATGGGATCTCAACTTCATACATACTTCTTGAGAAGACCCTCTTAGAGATAACGTTTGTCTTCCAAGTGTTAGCATTCATCATTCATGCTTAAAGTGTGTGCAGAATGAGGCGTATATGATACAGCTCAGAGGCTCGGCTGCTACCGTTGTCAACCTCTATAACTCTGTAACATACTACTATATTTCGATCCATAGGCTGCTAAGATAAGTAGTTCGCGGGTTGAGTTTATACCGAGTTGTTTGTATCTGCCCACCGTAAGGGGCCCGCAGAGCCGCGAGGTAGTTTGCCCTAGGGCAAAAAACACTGCAATCTTTAGCGCAAACGCGCAGTCTCTTACTACACTAGATTTATTACATATTAGCATCTTACATTGATGAATAGTCCTTAAATAATCTAATTTACTTTTCTTGATCTCTAGAATAGAGTCACACGGTAATGTTTCTTTTCAACTTCATCAAGCCAACAAGGCCAATTTCAACAAAACAAGAGATGTGCGAAGCCTTACGATAAAAACCTCTACGCCAATAACCAAGGTTGGAAAAATAACTCTACGGCGCTAAGGATTGTGATGCTCATGCCAGCTCGAGCCACTTGTAGGTGGGCGTTGCTGGGCACAATCGGGCGTATTTTGGTTAAGATGATTGGGTTTAAAGGGAATCCCAGATATACATACATACACTGACGATCCAGATAGTAGGGATAGCGACCATATGTCCCCCAACGAATCAAATGTCTGAAAAATGCGAAAACTACTTCCCTCGACGCCGCTAGGGATTGTAGTGCAAGTAGTTCGGACTCACGGCTCACTCCACCCACGCAACGTAAGATCCGGTGAAGCTCGAGACGCGCAGGCATGCCACTTTTGACGAATTGGAAACCTGAAAGAATATTATTCATCCTCTCGTTGACGCTAGAGATTGCATTGTAGGGTTGCAAGGCAGAGACACCACCACTTGTTCAACGAATGACGGCTTTGGTGTCCCCGTTGACGCTAGAGATTGCAGTCCTGCCTGCATCACTTTCGGTGACCGGTGAAGCTCGAGGTAGGCAGAAACTGCATCCCACTCACATAATCTAAAAGATAAAAAGCAACCAGAGTCTAATCCATTAACAGCCTTGGAAATTACTGTGCAAGATCTATAAATGGTTGTCGATCAGCGTTTCCGGTGAAGCCAGGCTGAAGCACCACCCTCTGCTAAGCGAGCTCTGCACGACGGCGCTAGAGGTTGCAGTGCAAGCCCGGGGCTAACACAACTACCCTGTCCGTCACGTGCATAGTGGTTGCAACATCAAATTCTTTGAACATCTGTATCTCTCCTAAATCCAAGTAATAATCTACAATAATTCGTAGAGTAGAAGAACAGGCCTACAATATATATACTCTCATTATAGCTTTGCTGCATAATAGAAAACTATTGTGTATTGTAAAAAAAGATTTCGGTTGGCAAGTTAGATGACCATCACGTGACGGACGGTATTTATTTCCTTACCGTTTATACCACGCATGAAAACTGAGAAGTGCTCTGTGGTCTGCAAAAAATACACCCACCTCACGTAATCAGTTCGTTCAAAGGAGGCGAGACCTGATCCCAGTGCGATTCTAGTACGCGAGCTCCATGAGTGGTTTGTCGATTGGCATTTCCGGTGAAGCCAGGCTGAAGCACCACCATTCTCTTAAGTGAGCCCTGATCCTCTTGACGGCGCTAGATATTGCAGTGTTAGAAACACCGCGGAATTTTCTCGACGGCGCCAGAGATTGCAGTGTGTTTTTGGTGACCTGCCTCACTTCTTGATCTGCGAGCCACTGAGACGCCTGCAAAGACTGCCGTGCAGGAAAACCGGTGAACGATTCATCGAATCAGAAGGGCCGGATAGGAGAATCCCCTCGACGGCGCTAGAGATTGCAGTGTTAAACAGGGCAACGAAATGTTAGAGGGGCGGCAAGCAAATTCCAAAATGCCCGACTTTAGTGCAGGAAAAACCGGTGAGATCTGAATCAAAAGGACCGGACTCAAGAGTAAGACAGGCAGAACCAGCGAGGAGAACCCCCTCGCCGGCGCCAAAGACAACAACAGTGCTCGTGCTCGTAATTCTCTCTTCCGGCCCCACCAAAACCTGCTCACCTCCACGAAATCAGTTCCGTTCGAAAGGAGGCGAGAACCTGATCCCCTCGAAGGCACTAGAGATTGCAGTGCTGCTTGTGTCATTAGGCGTAAAGGGAAAGTGGTTGAGGTGGGGTAATGCACGTTCCCCAGCTACCGGTCCGTCACAGAGAATTCGAGACACCATCCATCTGTCTCCTCACACCACACAAGACACCATCCATCTATCTCCTCACTACACACAAGACATTTATACTAGAAGCATTTTTTGAAAAGTAAACTTGAGTTGATATGGATAATGCGTCCTATGCCCATCTCTTTTCTTCGATACATCGCACACACACACACCCACACACACCCACATCATGTACCCCCTTCATTTACCCTTGCGAAAAACACTCCTTCCTTGCTATAATACATATGCCTCCATTCCCTACACACAAACACACACACACACACACACATAAACCGTCCAAAACAATAATCCACGTGAAAGAACCCACACCCCATGCCGAACATGATGCTCGCGAGAAGCGAA
>MU002149.1:0-34658 GCA_010093585.1 Melanomma pulvis-pyrius CBS 109.77
GATATCCCACTTGAGTAGCGAGAATGACAGTGATCCAATTTCAACTTGCAAGCTTTTTGCGTGTGACTATGACTGTGAAGTGATACATGGTGGAGCCAGTACTTTTGGGGGAATCCACTGGTAGATAGAAAAGTCATCTCTGGCAACTAGAGCAGTATTTTGCAGGGACTGTTCAATCGTTTTGCCCATTGTCTAAAATTGCCTATAGGATATTCTTCGCGTCGTTCTTCCTTTCCTTTCTGTCTCTTTTCTTTCCTTTATTTGATTCTGCCTTGACTCGTTGTGCCTCCCTGATATGAAAGAGGAAGGGACCATGGTCGGGTGGGATATACATCAACATGCCCTTCGCCGCCACAGAGATCGCAAGTCTCACTCTCTTCATCACCTGGTCCTGCATCAATGTCGACACGTACATCGACCCTCGCTTTCGCCATGTTCGAGTCTCTGTCAGACGTTGTCCTAGCTAACGTGTGGGGCGTCTACGTGCTGGTCCTCAAGAAGCCTAGACGTCGGGACCTCATGTACATCGGGTCGGGGACTGCATCTCACCGGGGACTACGAGCTCGGTTGTATGAACATGAGCACGGCGTCCTATGTCCTCGCTACGTTGCGGATGCACAGCGGGCGGTCTGCCGGACTTATCATAAGGCTTTGCTGGCATACTGCTCCAACATTCCGGTCTACCGCACTGTCATTGTCGCCGTGGAAGCTGCTCTTAGTGCGGTCTTCTGATCTATGCACCGCTCAGACAATCCTTACGGCCTCGCCTCCATCTATCCGTGGTCTAGCCACTTATTTACCTACGATGGACCATGCTCACACAATCCCCTCATAGAAAATGTCACCTGTGACTTCGGCTTCACTGATGAACAACTCGAAGAGATGTCTACTGCCACCAAAGCGAAAAACCTAACGTCCCGACGTATATCAACCCTCGGATTCGTGTTCTCATACCTTCTCATGCTCCTCATCACCAGGTGGGATATACACGTCCTATCCCGCCTCTTCTCTTCTTTTCTCTAAGCCACTAACAAACATCACTAGGACTCGTTTAAGGATGCCTTACGACGGCTATCAACGTCGCCAGTCTCCTATTGTCAATCACCTGGAGTTGTATCAACGAGTGAGATATATACATCTATCCTATCCCGTCCCTCGTCTCTTCAGACACAGTAAAATGCCCTTCGCCGCCACCGAGATCGCCAGCCTTACTCTCTTTCCTCTGCTGGTCCTGCATCAACGTCGACACGTACATCAACCCTCTCTTTCGCCATGTTCTGCCTTATGATGCTCTTGCTCTGGTCCTCAACGCAATAGGCCTCACGTTCTGTCCGGGACTGTTCGACACTCTGCAAGCTGCCTCCTCTCCAACTATATCCTGGTTCGAGTCTCTTGACAACTTCACCTTCTGCTGAAAGGATATAGGTAATCTTAGCCAGTGGGCAAAACGATTAAACAGTCCCTGCAAAACACTGCTGTAGTTGCCATAGAAAACTTTCCTATCTACCAGAGGATTCCCCCGAAAGTTCTGGCTCAACCATATATCACTTTACATTATATTTGTTGTTATATGACATGCATCGCTTTCTACGACTTCTCCACCCTCCGCCCCTCCTCCTCCGCCTTAGAAAAAGCCCCCACTATGCTCTCCCCAGGCCCCCTCCTCTCCCACACATCCTCACTATTCTTCTTCCCTCGAACCTTCTCCTCCTTATCTCTATATCTATCCTGCACAGCCTCCCTCTTAGCCTCGGCGCTCTTGCTCTTCAACCCCATGCAGAACCGCCAGTCGGCCCAGTGCTCTGAACAAGAGCGTAGCTGTCCGTACCTGTATATGTCGTTGAAGTGGCCACCCAAAGAGCTGCAGTAGAAGGCAGAGTCGAAGGCCGCGCTGCAGGACATGGTGGTTGGGTACGAGGTGAGGTCGGATGTTGCGGTGGTCTGGTGCGAGTTTAGGGAGGGGGGAGGGGGAGATCGCGGAGCGTTGGGGTCTGCGGGAGTGGGCGCGAGGTGTGGGAAGGCGGCGTGGAAGTCGGCGTCTGGGTCGATGGGAGGCTGGGGGGGAGGCGGTGGTTGTGATTGAAGTTCGGGTTGTGGTTGGGGCTGTAATTGTGCTGGTGGAGAGGTGGGTGTGGGGAGCTGCTGTGCGGTGGGTTTGACGTCCGTGGACGGAGATGACGAGAACCACCCCATTATTTCGTCTGCGTTATGTAGACGTGGGAGGGGGGTTCGATGTTCAATGGCCTGGTGTTGTCAATTGCTTGTGTGACGGCTGAGTGTGGACGGTTCGGAGGAGAGCTGGGCCAGCCGGTTTGGAACTTTGGGCGCAATTACTAGATTTAGAATGTCGGGCAGGAGGAGGCGCGATGTCGGGCGGAGGTGGATCTCAGCGTGTGTGTGCGTGACAAGTCTAGCTCGTTGTTTGAAGGTCTAATCCTGGTGAGAAAAAGATGGTGTTGCGCGACGGGAAACATAGCACGAATCAGACGCCCCTCAGTCATGTGACGCGGCACATCAGCCATCAACACGACGTCATGCATGGCTTTGCATCTGCCTTGCGACGATCCTGCTCCTAACGCCATCACTGCGTGTTCTTTGTGCGCGCAATTTGTTTCTGTCGTGTTTGCACGTTGCTGTTCGCTTTTCGCTTTTCGCTTTTAGCAGTTCGTTGTCTGATTGTGGCTTGTCTCTCAAAGTCACCGTTCAGGCTGACTCAAAACCCAGCCCTACGGCACAGGATTCGACGAGTGTCCTTCAATTCGACACCCCGCTCCGTGTTTACACACTATCACCCTACCGCCACTCGTACTGCTCACTCATAGCAGTCCCCCATGACTTCACCAACTCTCAAGACATAACGAACCCTCGAACGGCCGAAAACACCCCTCCTCCCACGACCCTGACCGGGGTAACGGCCACCCTCCGCCACCATGCTGGAGGGACTCGTCGCCAACCTGCTCAATCGGTTCTTGGGCATGTATGTCCAGAACTTCGATGCAAAACAACTCAATGTCGGTATCTGGTCGGGCGATGTCAAGCTACGAAACCTCGAACTGCGCCGCGAAGCCCTAGACCAACTTCACCTGCCTTTGAACGTCGTAGAAGGACACTTAGGGTCGCTCACGTTATCTATACCATGGTCGAACCTGCGGGGGAAGCCTCTGAAGGTAAACATCGAAGATGTCTTCTTGCTGGCAGCGCCAAAGGAGGATGCCGAATACGACGCCGATGAAGAGGACCGAAGAGCGCACGCCGTCAAAATGGAGAAGCTGGACAGTGCTGAATTGTTGAAGGAACGGAATACCGAGGGCATGAGCGCAGAGGAACAGCAGAAGAACCAGAGCTTCACGGCGAGCTTGGTCACAGCCATCGTCGACAACGTCCAGATCACCGTCAAGAACATACACATTCGATACGAGGACTCGATAGCGGACCCAGGACATCCATTCGCCCTAGGCGTAACGCTCGCCGATTTCAGTGCCATCAGCACTGATGAGAACTGGAAGCCAACCTTCATCCAGGGCACCTCGAGCTCGACACACAAGCTAGCTACTCTTGGGTCGCTTGCTGTATACTGGGACACGGATGCTCCTCTCATAGGGACGGGGAAGGGCACACAAAACAAAGACGACCAGAAAATAGACCACGACGACTTCATCGAAAAACTCCGTGGAATGATCGTGAGGGGCGAGAATCCCGAGCTTGGTGATCACCAGTTTGTGCTGAAGCCCATCAGCGGTCGTGCTGGTTTAGAGATGGACAAGACTGGGAAGCCAGACCGGCCGAAGATGAAAGCGCGACTCTTGTTTGACGAACTTGGTTTCATCATCGACGAGGACCAGTATCGAGATGCGCTCATGCTGGTCGACTTGTTCCACTATTTCATCAGACATCAAGAGTACAAGAGACTGCAGCCGAAATCATCGCCCAAGGAGGACCCTGCAGGTTGGTTGCGATTTGCTGGAAAGGCTGTTCTCGACAAGATCCATGCGCGAAATCGGCAATGGAGCTGGGATTACTTCAGGGAGCGGAGAGATGACCGCGTACGGTACATTGAGCTGTTCAAAAAGAAGAAGCGAGAAGAAAAGCTCACTCCAGAGGAAGCGGAGGATCTCGACAAGCTCGAGCGGAAATTGACATATGAGGATCTTCGATTCTGGCGTTCATTAGCCCGGAATCAACTCCGCAAGGAGAACGTTGGAGTGACGAAGCCGCCTCCCAAGCAAACTTGGACTGGTTGGATATGGGGCTCCAAGCAAGAAGAATCCCATGATGATGACGCCCAATTATCAGAACAGCAACGCAAGGAGCTATATGATGCAATTGCTTGGGATGAGAAGAAGGCTATAGCGGAATCAGTCGATATGCCGAAAGAGTATGTGAAGATGGAAGTCAACATGAGTCTACGGACTGGAAGTTTCACACTTAAACGAGATCCACACGGCCAAGCAAATGAGATTCTGCGGCTTCTATTTGACTCCTTTAGTACGACTTTCTTGCAACGGACTGATTCAATGTTCGTCAAAGTTGCCCTCGAAGGTATGCGCTTGTACGATGGAACAACAGAGGGCAGCCTCTTCCCTCAGATCATTACAATCAAGGACGCGCCACCCATTCCGGACGACAAACGCTTTGAAGAGCTCAACGATGATGACACATCAAAAGATGGCGAGGAAGGCGAGGAAGAAGAGAAAGAAGACCCATTCTTCCAACTCGCTTTCGAAAAGAATCCACTTGACGGAAGTGCTGATACAGCTCTTACTGTTAAGCTGAAGGGCATGGAGTTTGTATACAATCCGAAGTTCGTTGTGGAAGTCGCCCGATTTTTCAAACCCCCGGAGCGGCATATGGAGTCCATCGGTGCCCTCATGGAGACTGCTGGTGCCACAGTAGAAGGCATTCGACAACAGACTCGTGCTGGGCTAGAGTTCGCTCTATCAGAACACAAGACTATAAATGCCCAGCTCGATTTGCAGGCACCTCTGATCATCATTCCGGATTCGGTGACTAAGAAGTCCAGCAACTGCCTCATTCTCGATGCAGGTCACGCCAGTGTCACAAGCGAATTAGTCGAGAAAGACGCCTTGAAAGATATCCAATCCAAGCAGAAGCAGAAATATACCGACGAAGACTTCCGACGACTTGAAGGGCTAATGTACGACAAATTCCTTCTGAAATTGCACTCAACACAGGTTCTCATTGGGCCTTCTATCGAGGAGACTCGCGCTCAACTGGACGAGAATGCCACCTCGAAGCACCTTCACATCGTTGACAGGATCAATATGGACTTTAAGATTGAGATCTGTATTGTACCCAAAGGATCTGACCTAACCAAATTCCGCATTTCCGGCAACCTCCCGGTACTTCACGCGTCGATTTCTGATGCAAAGTACAAGAATCTTATGAAACTCATCGACGTGGCAGTGCCCAAGTTCGACAGTGATGATTCGAGTAAAGAAGTGGTGGAAGGTGCGAAGGGACCTTCGAATTTAAAGCCTACTAGCGAAGCGAAGCCCAATGTAGATGCGCTTGGTAGGCCTAGATCAAAGTCTTTCCAATTCGGGGCTCAAGAGCAGGAGCTTGTCGTAGAAGATGATGGCGACAGCGACAAAGATGAGAAGTTTGAGGAGGCACCTGAAACCAAATCAACAAGTGATATCAATATACATCAACGCAACTTCGAGTTCAATTTCACTGTCGACAAGCTTCAAGGTTCGCTCTACAGGTCGGATCCAGAACACAAAAAGCCGGATCAGCTCTTAGTTGAGTTGATTGCGGAACACTTCGATCTCGAATTTTACCAAGCACCTTTCGAAATGGGTGCCGAGGTTCGCCTGAAGACCCTTGCGGTAGAAGACCACGTCGAAGAAAAGCCCCTGCCTGAATTCAGAAATATTATCACCTCTGAAGATGCATCAGCGGACGAACAGAAGGATCTGTTCTGGTTGAAATTTGTCAAGGTTAACAAGGAGTCCCCCGAGTTCACGACCAAGTACGAAGGCATTGCGATGAATTTGGATGTTGCTGTTTCTACTATCAACCTAATCGTCACAAGGAAGACGCTATTGACTCTCCTGGACTTTGTTCTAATCACGTTTACAAACCCAGGTCCTCCACAAAACCAGCCCGCACAGATCACCGCGAAACAGGGAGAACAACAACAGGCCGCTCAACAACCACAGGCTGATCAGGACAAGATCCGAATTAAGGCTAAACTCAAGCGCATTGCCATCGTTCTTAACAACGATGGTATACGGCTTGCGACACTGAGTTTGAATTCCGGAGACGTCGAGATTTTCTTGAATGGCAAAGCTATGCGTATTGGTGGAAGATTGGGTAACCTGTCTTTGATCGACGACGTTAATCAGGGTGTCCCTGAGGAATCCCCGCTTCGCCAACTAGTCACCATCGAAGGCAAGAATTTGGCAGATTTCGTTTACGAGACCTTCGATAGCGAACTGGACAGCTATCCCGGATACGATATGTCAATTGAATTGAAGACGGGATCCATCAAGATCAATTTCCTCACAGAGCCGTTCCGTAAGATTATGGAGTTTGCGGTCAAATTTGGGAAGATGCAAGCCATCTTCAATGCTGCTCGCCAGGCCGCAGCCAATCAAGCCACCCAGATACAAGAGAGGGCCACCAAGATGCACTTTGACATCATTATAAGCACGCCCATTGTTGTCTTTCCGAGGATGGTGATTTCAGATAAGCCAGACAGAGATACACTGACCGCGAACTTGGGCGAGATTTACGCCAACAACAAGTTTGTCCCGTTGGACGACTCCAAGGATTCTGATTCAGCGAACAAGATCTCCGCTGGCATTAGGAACATCAAATTGACCTCAAATCTACACTACGAGGACAACAAGTCCGAGGAGCTACAGCTTATTGACAAAGTTGACTTGGACTTCAACATCACCATGGTCGACCACAAGACCGGACGCCAACGGCCTGACCTAGAGATTGACGGTTCAATGTCGAATATCAACTTGAAGCTCACGCCTGAGCAAATGAAGTTTGCATTAGAGCTTTCGCGGTCCATTCCAGCTGCGTTTGCTACTGAAGCGGAAGAGGTCATCGAAGAAGACGTGCAGCACGAATTGCCCAACTCAACTACTGAGACGGCCAAACAATTAACTGATAAAGATTCTCCTGCTCAAGAACAATCCCAAGATTTAACCTCAAGCCAAGGCCCGGAGCTTGAGACAAGCGACGAGAAATGGACAAAGCTCGACTTCGTCTTCAAGATCGGCACCATTGGGCTAGAGCTCATCAAGTCCAAGAACAGCGAACCTGTTGGAGACATTGAAGCTGCTAGCTTGTCTAAATTTTCCCTCAACGACACGAACGTCAAGCTTCGTATGATTAGCGATGGAGCCATGGAAGCAGAGTTGGTAGTGCAGTCATTCTCCATCAGAGATAGTCGGACACAAGAGACGAATAAGTTCCGGAAGATCATGTCCCTCATCAACAACGATGTCAAGCAGCAATTTATGGCAAGTGTCTCGATATCTGGTGGAGAGAAAAAGAATCTCATTGCACTACTCACGATTGACAGTCCAAGGATCATACTGGCTTTGGATTATTTGTTTGCACTACAGGCTTTCATAAATGCTGGTCTTGCCACAGATGAGCCCTTGGTCATCGAGGAAGAAGCGGAAGACGACGATGCAGAGAGCGACATGGATATAATGTCACCCGATGGGACTCGATCACCGGAGAAATTCGGTACAGCGCCCGAACCAGCTGAAGGCGGAATGGATATCTCTTTCCGAGTCAATCTAGTGGACGCACAGGTCGTCCTCATCGCCAACCCTGCAATCTCAAGCTCCGAGGCTATTGTTCTCGGCACAAAGCAAGTTCTTGTGTCAAAACAGCAAGCTATGACTCTGCAGGTCGATAAAATCGGCATGTTCCTCTGCCGCATGGACCGTTTCGATACAAGCAGGCTGCGGATTCTCGATGACTTCAGCATCCAGACAGCCTTGGATATCCGGAACCAAGGATCAAAGTCTTCGTTGACGAGCATCACAGTCGATATTGAGCCTCTCGTGCTTCGATTGTCTCTGCGAGATATCATGCTCGCCATGCAGATTGTAAATCGAGCATCTGCAATGTCGGCAAATGATGATGCCAAGATAGCCGGAGAGGAGCCTCAGAAAATCACGCAGGGTACGCCATCTAAGAAAGCCAAGTCGACCAAGGCCCAGTCTTCGAAGCCCGCGGCAAAGTCGCTTGCCACAACCAAGCGATCAAGTCAGCATGGGCCTCCACAACCTCCGAGGCCAGCTGGTTCTGCAATCATCAAGCGAGAAGAACTGCACCTCAGCATTGAGGGAATACGGGTTGTTCTCATCGGTGACGTTCACGAGATGCCGATGTTGGATTGGCGGGTCAAGAAGTTCGGTGTCGACGTCCGAGACTGGTCAGGCGCCATGAGTGCTGATACCTCGCTCGACACTCTCATCAATGTCTATAATTTCTCGAAGTCAGCATGGGAGCCTTTGATCGAACCGTGGCAGCTGGGCTTTCACATGTCGAAGGATCAAAATCCGGAAAAGCTCTCGCTAGAGCTATACTCCAGGAAGTCAATGGAGCTGACCGTTACTGCTGCTACGATTGCCCTGGCATCAAAATCATTTGATTTCCTCACTTCGGAGGAAGATATCTTGTCTAAGCCTCGTGGTACCGATGCGCCATATCGTATCCGCAATTACACTGGCTTCAGTCTCGATGTTTGGGCTGAAGGGAAAGACCTGGATGAGGGTTACGCAGCCAAGCTAGAAGACGGTGTTGAGCAGCCATGGCGCTTCGAAGACCCTTCAGCTACTCGTGAGAGTCTTTCGACAGAAGGCGCTACTGGTGTGCTCGGTATCAGACTTGAGGGCAGCGGTTTCGACACCATTCCACGCATTCCCGTGCATCGAGAAGGCGAGGTTCTGTATAATCTGAAGCCCAAGCAGAACTCCGTGCAACATCGGATTCTCGTAGAAGTCAAGCTTGGCGCTGATAACATCAAATACGTTACGTTCAGGTCACCACTGCTGTTGGAGAACAATACCCAGATTCCTATCGAGCTCGGAATCTTCAGTCCCGAGGAGGGTCATCTCCTGAAGATTGAGAAGATAGCACCTGGTGATGCAAGGCCAGCACCGGTCGGCGCTGCGTACATGCATTCGCTTGTCATTCGTCCAGATCAAGGATTTGGCTACACATGGTCAAACGAACGCCTGCACTGGAAAGATCTACTAAAGCGGCCAACAAGGACCATCACGTGTCGCGGAGAACAAGATGATGAATCGCCTCCCTTTTACTTTCAACTACACGCAGCGTTCGACAAGAAGGATCCCCTGACAGGCGTGTACCCATACATGCGACTCCGCCTCGCTGCACCAGTTGAGGTGCAGAATTTGCTCCCATTTGACTTCAAGTATAGAATCTATGATAGCAACACTAAGAAGGACTGGACAAACTTCCTTAGGAAAGGAGGCGTGAGCCCAGTTCATGTAGTCGAGCTTTCACATCTCCTGCTCATTAGCGTGGATATGCAAGATACGCCCTTCAAACCGAGCAAGTTTGGCATAATCAATTCGACCGACCGTGAAAGTTTCAGGAGGGAGAAGACGCTGGAGGTGAAGGACAACAACGATTTGACATTGCACCTGAACATGCACTTCTAGTAAGTCCATTGACATAGTTGCCCCAAGATTCGGGAAGTTAATAAAAACAGTAATTATCCTGATGGTGGCGGATCCTTCAAGGTCACGATCTTCAGTCCCTATGTTATCCTCAACCGAACCGGTCTTGAACTCGATGTTCGAGGAAAGCAGTTCATGGGCCAGGCAAGAGGTGCTGCTGGACAAGGTGTCTTTGCGAATGCGGAAAGTGATTCGCACAAGCCAATGCCCTTCATGTTCTCCTTCCCTACCGAGGACAAGAAGAACCGCGCCCTTATCAAAGTGGGTGATTCGAATTGGAGCAAGCCGCAGAGTTTCGACGCGATTGGAAGCACATACGCCGTCACTCTACCTTCCACCAAGGCTCGATCCGACATGCACATCGGTATCACAATTGCCGAGGGAGAGGGCAAGTACAATTTGAGCAAGATTGCGACTATCGCTCCTCGTTTCATCATCAAGAACAAGATCAAGGAGGAAATCAACATCCGCGAGCCGGGATCGTCAGAATGGATGTCCTTGAAAGATGGGGATCTACTTCCCCTACGATGGCTCCGCCAGGGTGGAACCCCACAGCTGTCTCTCTGCTATCCTGGTGTCAACAACCAATGGTCCTCTCCGTTCAACATTTCCAACGTTGGAAATGTTCATGTAAAGTTATCCAAGGCGGGCCAGCGACAGAAACTGATCCGGGTCGACATTCTGATGGAACAAGCCACCATCTTCATTCATGTCAGTGTTGAGACCAAACACTGGCCCTTCTCCTTCAAGAACTTGAGCGATCAAGAGTTCCTCTACTGGCAAGCGAATCCCAACCTTGATGAGGATGAGGATGATCGCGGGACTGGTTTCCGTCCTATTCGCTACCGCCTTCCACCAAGGAGTGTCATGCCCTACGCTTGGGACTTCCCGGCCGCGAAGAACAAGGAAATTATTCTCAGCGCGAACGGAAAAGAACGCCATGTCAAGCTCGCAGAGATTGGCAATCTGATTCCCTTCAAACTTCCACCAGCCCAAGGACAGAATCGGCCGAAGATCATCGATCTGAATGTGGTTGCAAAGGGGCCAACGCAGACGCTCGAGCTCTCAAATTTCAAGCCTTCGAAGAGCTTGTACAAGCAGAAGTCTGGGACAGGGTCGGCCTCCACGACTGGAGGCTTCGAAGTCAAAGACGTCGACACTGGTGTGACCTTCAAAGCACAACTGCGTCTGGCTGGTATTGGCATTTCGCTTGTCAACCGCCAGTTGCGTGAACTGGTCTATGTCACACTGCGAGATATCGAGCTCAAGTATTCCGACTCGGCACTGTACCAGATGGTCAATCTTACAGTCAAATGGATCCAGATCGACAATCAGCTTTACGGTGGAATCTTCCCGATCATCTTTTATCCCAGCGTGGTTCCGAAAACTGGTAAAGAAATGGAAGCACATCCAATCTTCCAAACAAGCATCACCAAGGTCAAAGACGACTCTTACGGCGTGCTGTACATCAAGTACTTCACCATCCTCCTTCAGCAAATGACTCTTGAGATTGACGAAGACTTCATTTTTGCAATGCTCGACTTTGCCAAGATTCCTGGAGCTTCCTGGTCGGAAGAGAAGGAGGGCAGGCTATGGGATGAATCTCTCGACATTCCCGAACCTCAACTCGAACAGAGCGGTCAAGATGTATACTTCGAACTGCTTCATCTTCAGCCAATGCAGATCGATCTTTCGTTTGTACGAACGGAGCGTATCAATGCCGAGGACACCATGACTTCCACGAATCCTTTGATGTTCGCGGTCAACGTTCTGACAATGTCTATTGGAAATGTCAACGATGCGCCTGTTCGATACAATGCCTTGCTGCTTGAGAATGCTCGGGTATCGTCCGACGCCTTGATTAGCAATATCAAGAACCACTACGTACAAGAGTCTCTACGACAAGTACATGTCGTCATTGGCTCCGCCGACTTCCTCGGTAATCCAGTCGGTCTTTTCAATAACATCAGTTCTGGTGTCGCCGATATCTTCTACGAACCTTATCAAGGGCTCGTCAAGTCTGATCGACCAGAAGATCTTGGTATCGGCATCGCAAAGGGTGCATCAAGTTTCGTCAAAAAGTCTGTCTTTGGCTTCTCAGACAGTATGGCCAAATTCACCGGGAGCATGTCAAAGGGTCTCTCCGCCGCC
The DNA here is from genome assembly GCA_010093585.1 of Melanomma pulvis-pyrius CBS 109.77. Taxonomy (NCBI): domain Eukaryota; kingdom Fungi; phylum Ascomycota; class Dothideomycetes; order Pleosporales; family Melanommataceae; genus Melanomma; species Melanomma pulvis-pyrius. Next base: position 11,856 of record MU002149.1, read on the forward strand.
ACACTCGACAAAGAGTTTCAGGACCAGCGTCGCAATACGCGCTCCAGAAACAGGCCAAAGCACGCTCTCTACGGTATCACGGCCGGCGGCAACGCCTTCGCTAGCAGTCTCGCAAGTGGTCTCGGCGGCCTCGCCCGCCATCCCATTCAAGGTGCCGAAAAGGAAGGCGCACTCGGCTTCGTCAAAGGCGTCGGAAAGGGTCTCCTCGGTGTCCCTACAAAAGCCGCCATCGGTGCATTCGACCTTGCCTCCAACATGGCCGAAGGCGTGCGCAACACAACCACCGTCTTCGACCAAGAAGGCCTCGACCGTGTGCGCCTGTCACGTTTCATTGGACAAGACGGAGTGGTACGACCGTACTCCCAACGCGAAGCGCTCGGCCAGTTCTGGCTCAAGACACTCGACAACGGGAAATACTTCAATGAAGACTACATTGCGCATCTCGAGCTGCAGGGCAAGGACATGCTGGTCATGCTCACATACAACGGGTTGATGCTCGTGCGCACGAAGAAATTGCAGACGGAGTGGGATGTCCCTCTCAAAGATGTGCAGACTATTAGTAAGGAGAGGACGGGCATGAGTATTACGTTGAAGGGTGGAACGAATGGCCCGTTCATTCCGGTTGCAGACGAGGGGAGCAGGAATTGGTTTTATAGGCAGGTTGCGGTGGCGGTCAATGCGTATAATGATCGATGGAATGCTAAGGGCTAAAGAAACCTAAGGCCGGGGTATTAAGAGGTTAAAACAGAGTAGGATTTCTTTTCTCCTTGGAACTGTATGGTTTGTTCATTATTCCCCTTTTTCTTTCCTCGCGGTGAAATACACATCTTGTAGCGTGGGCATTTTGGGGGCTTATAGGTAGATTGCTAGTCCATGGGCATGAACTTAATGAAGCATTTCTTCTGATATATTATTCTCTTAGAACTCGAAGTCAAGTATATATACAGTTATGTCTAGACTATAATTACGTCACACACTGCCGTGGAACAAACCCCTTGGACCAGAATATTGTTGCTTATTACCGGGGCTGTGAGCGCTCGGCCGCGTTTAGTCCGGAATGTTGAATTGTCAACAGACACGCCCTTCCATATCCCACAGCAGTATAGAGTTGCAGCATTGATCTGTAATGGATATATTGTGACTCATACAGATACACGCGGTGTAGACTATAATCCTCCGCCACTTACGCCTACCGGATTGAGCTCTCGCTTGGTGGTTTGGCGTCTGAGTGGTGTCGTCGGGGGTTCTCTGCCGATCGATGGCACTAGTGAATACATTCCACCGGGCCGGGAATCGGATATAGCTCGTCGGTGATGTCGAGCGTGGATAGGACAGGGGTTCTACTTCGCACTTCGCATTTCGCATCTGGTTTACTGTGCGCCTCTATGGGTTTACTATCAGAATGGTTCGCATGGATTCACTGCATGATTATGTGCTGTGCAGAGTTAGGCTGCGTGCGGGTTTCCGAGTCGATCTAGCCAGAGCCTGCTCAGCTCCAGGAACGACGCGGCTGTGTCCAAATGTAGAAATATTTCTGATTCCGGAATCTTTTGCGCCCTTTTTTTTTTTCTGTCTTCTGTTTTTTTTTTATCCAGGGCTGTCATGTGTGATTCCTCCATCCACCGTAAACACCGACGGTGGAGATAAAAGATGGGTTGTCTGGGGCCGAGATCTCTGCGCGAGGGGGGGACGAGAGAGTGTAGGTTGAGGCTGCGAGAAGATGCGGAGTTAAGGGCGAGGACGTCGAGGGTGGGTTGATGGAGACTTGGGTATAAGATGCTCGAGAAGCAACGTGAAGATTCTTCTTTTCTCATCCTTCACGTAGACGCTTCTTCACTGTTCTAAGCACACATCTACACTGCTCTTCTCAATCTCAATCTATCTCCATCTTCACATCCCCACCCACATTTCTACACCCAACCACCACTATGACCCTCACCATCGGCATCGCAGGCATAACAGGGAAATTTGGACGCACCCTCGCCACGCACCTCCTGTCCCTACCCTCCACCACCATCCGCGGCCTTAGCCGCTCCCCCTCGACGCTCCCCCCCTCCCTCGCCACCTCCCCACGCATCACCCTCCTCCAAGGCGCCGCCTCCGACCCGGCCGCCGCCCGCGCCCTCGCAAAAGGCTGCGACGTAGTCGTGTGCTGCTACCTGGGCCCCAACGCCCTCATGACCAACGCGCAGAAGCTGCTGGTCGACGCCTGCGCCGCCGAGCGCGTCCCGCGCTACATCCCCAGCGACTACTGCCTCGACTTCACGCGCCTGGCCTACGGCCAGCTGCCGGCCAAGGACCCGATGAAGGACGTCATGGCGTACGTCGAGGCGACGCCGAATGTCGCGGGCGTGCACGTGCTGATTGGCGTGCTGATGGAGACGTGGTGGAGTCGGGTTTTCGGCGTCTGGGACCCGGAGGCGCCGGCGTTGAGGTTCTGGGGCGACGGCGACGACGAGTGGGAGTGCACGACGTATGGGGATGCGGCGGCGTTTGTGGCGCAGGTTGCGGTGGACGAGGGGGCCGTGGGCGTCATGAAGTGTATGTCATTGGTCTCGGTTTTTTTCCTTACTCGAGTTTCTTAACTCGTTTTATGGTGCTTTGTTGCTGTTTCTGCATCTGGTTCTGCGTCTGCTGTCTTGGGAGAAGGTTTACTGACGCGTTGTCTGGTAGTCGTTGGCGACCGCAAGTCCACGCGCGAAATCGCACAAATCTTCGAGTCCGTATACCACGTCAAACCCGCGCTGGAGAGCCGGGGCTCGCTGGAGGATCTGTACAAGCGCATGCACGAAGTGAGGGATGAGGATCCGGCCGCGGCTATAAACTATATGCCCATGTAAGTACCCACCGCCCCACCCCACCCCTTCGTAGAGGAAGACACCTTGCTCCTGGAGACCACATGCTTACAGCGGCGTTGGGCAGGTTCTACAACTACTACTGCTCCAACGGGCAGACGCATCTCGGCGCGGATCTGGATAATGAAAAGTATCCCGATGTCAAGGCTGTTACGTTTGAGGGGTTCTTGAAGGCGAATCGGATGGAGGATTTGTGGGGCGCGAAGGAGAAGGTGGGTTCGAGTGTGTAGATTGGGGGGTAGGGTAGGTGCTTAGGGAAATTATTGAGAGGGGTGCAGAGAGGGGGAGGGGGGGGGGATTCAGGGGTTGCCGGAAATAGTACCATTCGTTTGAGGAGGAAATCGAGAGGTCGAGATAAGCGTCTTTAAGATCGTTCAGAGGAAGCAAATATCAGAAGATATATGTCCTCGTACAAATCTTCCCACCTGAAAGATTTCAGCATTAAGAGCTACATATTTGTACGCCCCAACATAGCATCCCACTAAAGAATGTAACCCATCCTACCCACGCCAATCCGATCTACAACCCATCCAGTGTATTCTCTAGAAAGACCCACGCAGACCCACTGACCACCCCCTATCAACATCCCTCATTCCCCTCCAGCACCTCCACCACCCTCCTCACACCTTCGCCTTCCCCTTCGCCTTCCCCTTCTCCTCCCCCGCCAAAACCTCCGCCCCCCTCTTCTTCCCAGGCTTCTGGCACTGCGAGTAATAATCATCCACATAGACACACGACAGCCCCTGCGCACATCTAAACGGGCCCGGGTGATTCAGCCCGCCGCACTGCTCGTACAGCTGGGCAATCGTGCCCGATGGCTTGGGCGGCGTGACGGTCGTCGGCGCTCGGCTGGAGGCGCGAGTGGGCGTGGGTTGTACTGGGGGCTTCGCGGAGCTGACGGCGGGGGGCCAGCTGGGCCTGGGTCTGCCGGGCCAGCCTGGGAATGCGGGAGGGGTTGGAGTTGCGGCTGGGGGTGGGGGCGCGATGCCGGAGTAGGGTTGGCATTGGGACCAGTCTGGGTAGAGGGTTAGCAGTTGGTGGTGGTGGTGCTGGAGCGGCAGGGGAGGGGGAGACGTACATTCATCGTAGTATACGCACTGTGAGTCCTTGCACCTTGTGGGGCCGGTCCAGCCTTTACCTATGCCGTGTGTTAGCTTCCATCGACTACCGCTCGAGCCTTCGTTAGGGAAGCGAATACGTACCTCCGCACTGGTCCCAGACAAGACCAACTGTCGGCATAGGTGTATTCGTAGGCTTTGTAATGGTCGGCGTGGTACGCGTGTTCGCTGGGTCGGGGAGGCAGTAGTACGCTTCATCTGACACGTATGTGCAGACATTGCCGGGCGTGCATATAGTCGGACCTAGCACCCATCAGTTGGTGTACTATCCCATTCACTCATTCACAGATCAAACGTACCGTTGTACCTCCTTCCACCACACTGACCCCCCGGACTGACGGTTCCAGAGGCTATTGGGGCTGACTTTGTGCTGGTTGGCGTAGGTGGGTTACCGGACAGGGGATCATCGTTCCTTCGGCAGCCCGAGACGTACGAAAGTGCTTCAGGGCAGGTAACTTTCTCCCAGGTCACGGTGGGATTGTCTGAGTTGCGGAACCAGTCGAAGCGCCAGTAGCATCCGCCTTTCAAGGCGTCGGGGAAAGCGTCGCAGTCTTCGCGGTGGGCCACTCCGCCATAGGGGGCGCCCCAGATATCGGGTTTACCCCACTCTACGGAGCATCTATGACATTGTCAATGGAGCATAGATTAGTCGTTGCAGTCGAGGGAACGTACCCTTGGGTATTTCCTTGGCCACCTCCCGGGATTGCGAGATCGAACTGGTCGTTTCCAAGATCGGTGCCACTGTTGACTACTTGCACAATCATCTTCTTCCCATTGACAGGTCCCGAGGTAAATGAAAGCCTGCTTGATATTAGCGTGTGCATTATATACCATGAATGTAATGGTAACGTACTGGTAGCAGGAGCAGCACCAAGCAGTCTCGTTGGTAGCCGCGAGGTTGACACCGGCGTACCCATAGGACAAGTCGTTCGAGACAGCCCAGGGGCTCAGATCGGAGCAAGCGTAAGAGCCGCCTAGGGAGAATCAGTCTGACAGCTGGTAAATCGAATTCTTAGTACGCACCACCACTCTCACAACCATCTCTTCTAGCCGGCGATAGCCCCAAGTTATCCGTAGCGTCACAACTGATGACTGGGCTGTTGACCGGCGCCTTGTTGGCCCAGGAGCAGGAGTTCTTGCAACAGGACCAACCCCTTGTCGTCGACCCGGTTCCCTTCACGGCACTGTGGGCCGCCGCATTTGCACCGCCGAGGAGTGCAGATGCAAAGAGGGAGAGCAAGAAGCACTTCATGACTGATGAACTTGGAAATCCTAGAAGGATCCCGAAGATGGCAATTGAGGCGGGAGAGGTGTCCAATATCCCTTGGGAATGCTACATCCTTTATACATGGTCCATCGATGCCAAAGACTGGTCTCGTCAACAATCTGGGCTCTCATCTTCCCAGCCTACGGATCCCCCATCAGCACTCCATGCGCTCAATCTACGTTCAATATCCTGTGCTCGACATTCTCTGCGTAGACCTGTAGAGCGTACGTGCATTTTCAAGCGCCGACACTCGCTTCCCTCCCCACATCCGGAACCTCGATACAACAGCTCGCTCGTGGGGCCCGCTCGACGTCCATGGTCTCTTGGCAGCGTTTGTTTGGTATCCAGCTTCATGTCATACATCACGCATGGAAGAAGTGTATATTCGTTCCGGAAGCCTGGATAGATCTGTTCTCGCTTGTTAGTTCCCTATCCGAGTACCATCCATTCGGATGGCCTTGCTCCGGTCTTTGCTCACGCCCTTGGTGGCGAGCTAACAGTCAGGGAACATGGTTGACACGTATATCTGGTGACTGGAAGTAATATGTGAGGACGCCGAACTTCGTATGGCTGAGTTGCTGAAGGCGAGTTTCTTAGGAAATCTTGATGAAAGATAGGCCTATTTTTAGGTGCTATATCACCCTGTAGTATAACAATAGAGACGAGTGTGATCAGGCTAGACTTACCTCTATCTACCTTGCGAAATGAAGGTGGAGAGCCGTGGGATTCGCCAAGGCAATAAAAGTTCTGAGAGCGAGAACATTCCAATGTCGGCGAAAATCGGGAGAGAGTCCGATCAGTATGCCATCTGAACTTTGTACGCACAGAATACTATGATTGCAAGTGCGATCTGAGAACTCGATGATACTATATCTTGTACTCTCAGATTCTAGTGAGCGTAGACGTTGTCTCAATTTGATTCTGCGGTTTATACCAAGACGTCACAAATGCCCATCTTCACAAGCTACCTGCTTTTCACGTCAGTCCGCAACGGGTATCCCTGAGAAGAGCGGATTGTTGGCCAAGTATCCGCAGGCTATCGATACCCTAATCCGCAAAGTCATCAGTGACATAACGTCTCGTGGTGACAATAATTACTCCCCTCGTGTTCGGGCCATGGGATAGCCCGGTGTATATTGTGTTCATCAAGGTCTGCAATTTCTGATGCGTGGGGTGGCATGCTGGTGAGCACGACCCTTGTCCGCTCGCTCTACTTAATCAAGACGAACCTATATCATTGGGCACAAGTTTCCTCAAAACTGGTACCGAATAGCTTCTCCTCTAGTTTTTTGCATAGTTCGCCCCTGTGGCTTGAACGGAATCGTGCTATCGTCACACTACACAGGTATGTGCATCTATTGTACGTCAAAGTCTGAGAGCTATATATGCATGTATTATAGCGCTCCTAAATTGCCGATACGGCGCTTCGCTGAACACTTCCGGTGTGAATTGTTGAGAAGCGTTGGACTAGATGATCGAAAGACGTTCAAAGCGCGCCGACGATTTGAATTTCGGGGTTGTGGTGTGCTGGGTTCAGTAACCAGTGCTGCGGGTCTGAGTGGCCTACTCCCGGTTGCCAACCTGCGAGCTCCGGTAGATTTCAAATTACAAACCTTGCTCCCCATATGCCCGTACCCACATATTCGGTTTATGGACACCTTCTCGAGGAGCGGAACGGAGCGTCGGGCACGCTTTTAATCTATGTCTAGGTGCAAATCATTCCAAATTCGGGTTGATGGAGATGCCGCGGGCGGTTTTCTGGTTTCTGGGCCCCGAAGAACATGGCTGTCGAAGAAACGACGCTGAAGTAATATTAGCTTCTACCACCTTTGTTTGGTCTCGCCCGGACAATCGGCACGAAGGGGTTGAGTTCAATAGGCTCAAGCAATAGGCTGCCTTTGTGAAAGTAAGATTTGTTAAGCGCAGGCCTTGTTCTTGGACGTTGGGCATCCTATATGCGCGGCATCCAGCTCGATTCACTCTTGAAAGTAAACAAACCCCTGAAGAGTATCAGCTCGTGATGTAGGAGGTCCAGTGTTGTGCTTGTCCTACCTTGCGCGACGGAAAGGGTGGGGGTTAATTCAAGCGTGTACGGCGTACAGAAAGTTTGAAGGTAAAGATCATGCTACAAAATTGCGCCATCCCAGGAGAGTACCCTTCTTGGCCGCTAATTCTTAGTCGCAGATTCAATGATACCTCTGAGTATACCGACCCTCAAAGATCGAAGTGAATATCTGAGCTGTTGTGTAACCACATCTGAGATGAACCGTTACGTAAAGAAGACGCCGAGACTGTAGAAGAGAGCAAGTTCGCGGATATGCTTTGCTTCCAGTGCACATGCGAAGACCTCCATTTCGAGTAGAGAGATGACCATGCATTCCCTATTGCCATAGGGTGTTCTTGAATCGTCAAGATGTGTTTGTAGTGGAGTGTTTGAAACCTGGCACTATTCGTAGGCCGAGCACTTTGTAAAGAATCGGACCAGTACATGACGCAATGGAAAGAAAGCAAATGACGAGAGAAAGAGCATCGGGAGTTCCCAACTGGCGCGTAAATCAATCGCTTCCCCTCTAATTCGCACTGTGGGTTACCCTGTCAGCTGATAAGTTTGTAGTTTAGTAGAACATTGCTCGAGAAGCGATGCATGTCGCTTTTTCTTGACAAAGTCTATTTTGTTGATGAGGAAGCCATTCTCTATTGCTCGCCTCCCGATCCACAAGAGAGTCGAACGTGAGGTGGATGCGGAGACCGTTGAGAGCTTAGTTGAATAAATCGAGAATCGCTATGGCACACCACGGAAGAGCCAACTACGATGAGCAGCGAGGTCAAAGCCGTGCTGTGACCTAGCGGTGAGTCTGCGTCGAAGAATCAAAAAGCAAAGTCGCGAAACACGTTTGCAGGAGCTCCGCCGGACAAACCCCCACCCACCACGACCAGCAAACAAGACGCACCGCGGACTCCGGAAAGGGCAGGAAATTGGATCAACGATATTCCGCACATCCAGCAGCTCCGAGAAACGTCGGAACAAAAGCCTACCGTTCTATATGTGTACGGCCGGGGAAAAAAACAAAAAAGAGAATAACGGCGCGTAGGGACGTTACGCGGTCGCACGGCATGTACTTTGGCACTGGTGCAACGCGGGCCCGATTTATCCGCCCGTCCTGCATTCAGCCGAGTGCCATTCCCAGATACAGAAATAGACGTGCAGGGCGGGGAGAACGCTTCGCTAAATCGAGGTACGTACTGTACAAATGTAGGTTGTTTGGGTTCCCCCTGCAGCAGCCAGGTTTCAACGCGACCTTGCATACTATACGTGAATTCTATTGCAGCTGGATGCAGTCGATGAAAGGAAGGAAAGAATGCATCTTGAAAACGAGGGCGACGCAGATGGCGGGCTGCAGGTGAGAAGTCAGACTGCGTCGTTCGTGGTGGTCAGATGGAGAGGACCATGGATGGATGGGTTGGGAGACGAGACGCGATGCGGAGTTCCGTGCGTGTGTGTATGTCCCTGACGACTTTCTGCGAGAGCGACAGCCCAGCAAGACATCTCCTCGTGTCGTCGACGGAACATTTCCTCCCATCTTCGGATCGGAATCGAGGTTCCTCCCGGGAGAGCTGAAGTTCGAGCTCCAGTGAGCTCCAGTGAGCTCCAGTGAGACGGAAGCCCAGCGGCGCCTCAGATAGAGCAAAAGCAGTCAGGGGACCCGGATGACCACAGGGCTCGAAAGAGGAACCCGGGCCTTTGACGATGCACACGCGTACGGCGGATGCAGCGTAGCATACATAGCGTAGCATGGCATGGCATACATTCATACAAAGCAAAGTCAGCGGAGCCACGCACCCCGGAAAGCGAGTTGAATGAAAGGAGAGCAGCAGGGACTCGGCATGCATAGAATGCATGCAGGCGATCATTCGGCGATTTGGCCCAAAGCAGGCTTATCTAATCGCGCTAGGCCATGCCGCCAAGACCCGCACCGTCAACGTGAAACAGCAAAACAAATGGCCCATTGTGTGATCACCAACCCAGCCCAAGTGACCATGGACGCAGGACCATGCGAAGCAGCAGGCGTAGTCCGCCCGTGGAGAATTCTTCCACCGGCCAGATAGATTGCGCATCTATACCCCCCTCCCTCGTCGTGAGGTGGTGCGGGCAGCCCTGCCTCACCGGACCGGTCAGACGGCAGCAGCTGAGCCACTGGCACCAGCGATATAGATGCTAGCGTGTAAATGGTCGGACGGACAATCGCGACCTGGGGCCGACCGAGAGTGGGCTTCGCTGTGGCTGCGCTGTGAGGCCCGCCGTTGTGCGAGGCAGAATGAAAAGTCATCGGCGCGCGCGGGGTAGGTAGGTAGGTAAGGTGATGGTCTGTCTGTTGGCGGGCGATGGGCGGCTGAGCACCGGTGTACAAGATCTCGTATCGGGCTGCAGACGTTGGCTGAGGGCGTTCTTGTGCCGCCTCTCGTGTGACTATCCTTCTCTTGATGTGCCGAGAGACAAAGGTAAGCCAGCCCGCATAGCGCCATGTGTCTCAAGGCAGTTGTTAGCGGCCAAGTGGACTCTCACGTATAGAAATGTCACCGGAAATTGCACGAGGGACTGAGGGACAGCAACGGTAGTGTGAATGATTCATCTTCATTATGGTCGTCCCGTAGTGGGAGACATGCTAACTCGACTCGTGCGATTCTTGATGGCGCGCCGGCCATGATCCAGTAGAAATGCTCAAAAGATCCCTCCAGCGCCGACGCAATGCTATGCAAATATCCCTGTGATGCCAAAAACTGCGCCAAATGCTGCCTAGGTTCCCATCCAGTAGGTACCGCTTCAAACATATCCCAACGGATTTTTCGTGAGATAGAGCGACGAGGCCCGTGGTCCTCCACTATCATAATCGCTATCAAAATGACAAAGGAAAAAGCGAGTGGCCTAGTAGGCTGCTTGCCTGCTGGGGTATGTGCCGGCTGTGCCGAACATCCTGTTGAAGAAGCCGCTGGTGGCGATCTTCGCCTTCTTCGAAGGCTTCTCCTCGTAGCTAAGAGGAAGGGTGTGCTCGAGCTTGGAGTGGCCCGGGTGAATATGCACAAGAGTGGCGCCGCTGTCTGCGTCGTAGCGCTGGACGAAGGCCTCTGCGGGCTCCTCCGTAAAGCTGACGGGGGACTCGGACATGGTTGAGATGGACGAGCTGCGCGTGGGAGGAGAAAGGGAAGGCATCCTCGAGGATGCACGTGACGATGGGGTGGGATATCGGACTCGCTGTGGTCCCATGGCATAAGAGGTGAAGGGAGTAGCAGATTCGTAAGCAGCAGCGTCGAGACGGGAACGGTGGAGGTTCTCGGCAGTGAGGCTGTACTGCTGTCGAGCAAGCTCCTTCTCTCTCTCCGCAATCATTGCCTTCTCGGCCTGGCGAGCCTGGTGGACGCGGATGGGCGCAAGGAAGGGCTCGAGGTGGAAGTAGAGATCATCCGGGTTGATGCGGAGGTCCCAGTCGAGAAGGAAGAGAAGCTGCTTCTCCATGAGGTTGACCTCGGTGATGGAGAAGCCGAAGTTCTCAAAGCCACGGACGGCACTGTACCGGGCCCAGTGCTTGTTCTTGGGAGAGGAGTCGTTCAGGTTCTTGGCGGCGAGGATAAGGGCGGCCAGGAAGATGCGGTGAACAGTGCACCTCATGCCCTTGGCGACCGGGGGCAGACGAGACTTTAGTCGCTCAAGGTAGACGAGAGAGCTCATCAGGGTGGGAACCTGGACATGTGACCTTTCGACCAATGACGTGATGAACTCTTCGATGGAAGGGAGAGGAGCTTCTCGAAGGGGTGCGGCGTGGTGGGGAGGCGATGCCGGGGGTGTCGGGGGGAGGTTCTTGTTGAGGTGTGTTGCTGGTTCGCACCGGATGACTTGTGATGCCTTCTGTGCGAGGTACGAGATCATGTCCTGGGAGACGGACGTCTGGACGAAGTGGTCCAGAGCAGCCTTGTTCTGGGCAGCGAGGTTGGGGGAGTAAGTCATGATGATGGATTGACCGTGACGGGGTGTGTTTGCCGAGGGTAGGTGAGACTCTTAAAGAATATCGTGAGCTGAAGCTGGTGGCAATTGCAAGGCCCCAGGTATGCGTCTCAGGTGTCGACGAGTCGTTATTGGGAATTAATTAAGCCGTGCGAGGCGGAAACACAGGATCAACAAGGTATGGCGGTCTGTGGGAACGGGTGTGTAAGCTGAGTCCGAAGGAAGGCTGTACGTTGGTGGCTGGCACACGACGACGTTGAAACGGACAGGCAGCGAGGTGAATTAAGAGAAAAGGCAGAGGTCCGACCGGCGGGAGGCGCAAGCGCAGTAGTGGTGAAGAAAGAAAGGATGAGGGCAGACTGCAAGGAGGCGTGGGGAAGGGAGAGCGTGAGGATGGCTCTGCCCGAACGGGGAGGAGTGGAGAGCGAGGTTGAAAGCGGAGGGCAGTGCCTGACTGGTGATTGGCTGGGGAGGGGAGGGGGGGACGACTACGGATCGTGCCTGCACTAGTGCTCGAGGAAAGGAAAAGAAAAGGGAGGAGAATGTGAATGAGGAATTGCACTGACCAGAACAGCTCGTCGGCGCGCAGCGTGATACTTATTGTGCGGCCGCTTGGGCGGGACGCACAGAGAATCTACTTTGAGAGGGCTGGCGACCAGGAATGGAGTGGGGAGGCTCGGAGCCAATCAAGCGTGCTGACGGGCGGCCAGACGCTTCGTCGCGCGGCAGCAGAAACGGGCAGCGGGCGGTTGACTGGCTGTCTCAGGCTGCCTGAGCGAGGTGAGAGGTGAGGTGCAGAAGGCCCAGTGCAGAGGCGTGTTTCAAGAGCGCGAGCCGGCGATTTGCTGCTCGCCAGTTGTTTGCTGGGTCGCGGAGGCTATTTCGGCGCCAGAGCCTGGCAGCCAATGTCTTCGCGTCGCGGGGCGTCTGCGTTTCGAAAGGGAGGTCGCTGTTGTTTTAGAACGTGCCGCGCTCAGAGCGTCGCCGAAAGAAGAGCGTCGCCCAGATTCGACCTGAGGAGCGTCGAGGGCCGTGGTCGAGTCGGTCGCGTCTGGGTCTGCGAGCGAGTGGGCAGCGGCGTCTGATATGCTGCTTGGTGCGGCGGCGGGCGGTGAGGTCGTGTGCTGGTCTGGTGGCCTGGGCGGGTCACTTGATATGGATAATGTGAGGCGGTGAGGTATGGGTCTTGGGGACGAAGCCTGGATCGATGGGGGGGAGGGATGGCATCTGGACACACGACGACGTGCGCATCCATATATCAACATCGCCTGCCACCCAGCACCCAGCACCGCATTACTGCCGGACTTCGCCAGCATGGACGAGTGACGAATGTGCGGCCCAATCCGTAGAGGCAGAGGTGGCCACGACAAGATTTGCCCGCGCGACCCCAGCCATCTCCAGCCTGCCGCGGTCTGTCGCGGACTGGGAGGAATAGAGTGTGGCGCGCGACGCTTTGGGCAGCCCGAAGCGTTCTCCTCGCCATCGCGGACGCGTGTGTGCTGTCGAGGGAGCTGACGGACAGCCATGGGCACGTCGGAGCGACGCCTGGATGGAGGAGGCGACGTGTGTGGCTCGTGTGGCGGTGCGGGGGCATCCAATGGCCGCCTGTCTCGCATGGACTCACCCAACTGCTCGCCGTGGTGGTGGAGGGCGTCGAGAGCCTCTGCACCACTCCTTTCCCTCGCTGCAACCACACCTGCTTCTGGCACTCACACCCACACCCTCCCCCTTCGCGACCTTGCATGCCTTACCACCTGCACCCTCCCCTCTCTCGCCAGACCGGCCTCCTGCCACCCGCGCTGCGAGCTGGCCCCGCCACATTCGAACACGTAGGTACATGCCTCTCTGCCACCAACACCCCTGGGCGCCGCCATGGATGGGACCGATCGCCGCATCGTGCATATCGGCGCAGGGCGGCCCCATTCGTCAGAAACAAATTTCCATTTGTTTCAACCAGCGCACTCCTGCCATACCGCCGTGGTCTACGGCCGTGGGCTCCAAGGGCCGCCGCCGACGGTGTGGCCGCAGGAGCCAGGGCCGCTGCCGGCGTCGCGCCAATCACCGCGCGATTCCGCTCCTCCTCACCAAGCGCTCCGCTGCACAGCCTCATGAGACCACGCCAATCGTCGGTTCCTCCCCCTCTGGCTTCTCCACGGCCGCTGCAACCAAGACATCTGGCTGCACACCAGATTGCCTGTCAGAAGACTCCCAGACTCTATCATATCGTGTCTCGGAATCGCCGTGCGCTGTCCCCATCCGCCCATCTGCCCGACCACAGAGCGTCAATCGTGGGGTGGGCGTGGTTGGTGTGCTTGCAACCGCCCACGTTCCCCACGGCTTTGCATCTCCGTCCTGCAAATCTCGCTGCGCTGTGACCCTCTGCCGTGACACTCCAAACCGGACAGCCGAGCGACTCGCTGCCTTGAGGCTCTGTGCTGCCGTCAGTTCGTCAATCGACTTGCGTCGTTCCCGCTGCGGCACGCACGGTTGCAACCCACCATAGCCGCCCACCAAAGCGCTCGTGTTATTTCTGGCCAGAGTTAAAAATGGCAGAGCAACGCTGGCTCCAACCTTCATCCAACACTCGCACTCTCTCCCGACTCCCGTAGACACGGTGCAGGCGGTTGGTGAAGCAGCCGCACACGAGAGCTCCTCCGCCTGAGAGCTTCCGGTCCGGTTTCAGCATTCCTACCGTCTACGCAAAGCCGCACGCCCGTGAGAACCTTAACGCCCAGCGGGCCTCCGATCCCCAATTTCCTATATGCACGTCTGCAGGACCGCTTATTGTTTTCGCCTCCGCTACTACATCATCGCACCAGCCTCAACCTTCACGATGGATTTCGAGAGGCGCAGCAGCCTCACACAGTTGACGTTGCTGATGAACACAACCAAAGACGATTTCTTAACCTCCGGTGGCCAGCCTCAAGTGCCGTGTTTGATGTGCCCCATGACAAAGTACAGCACGCCAGCCCAGCAATGCTCCGATGCTCAGGCCTATCTTCTTAGCGAACCATCATCCTGCAGTGTCGAGTTTCTGACATCACCAACCATCGTCTTGACCGTCTTTGATCCTCAAAACGAGTGAGCATGCGCTCTGAGGAGCGTTCGTGAAACCTAAGCATGATCCACCTTCCGCTCCTAATGGGGCGGGGGAGTTTTTCACCTTCCTAATCTCGCTTCCCAAAGGCACCAAGTGACGATATCGCTTCTTTGGTCACATGAAAGTTTCTTTCAAAGGCTGTATTGAATGTCTTAGATTTGCGGTCGTCCCGACTGGTGTCTACTTCGTGTTCAGAGGCCCAGTGTACGGATCCTGATCCTGAGCTACCTTAGCGATCCTTCAACCCGGGTGTACCTCTCGAGTCCAACAAACCTCCGAGCATGCACAGTGCCAAGGGTCCGCAGACCCCAGAATCCACGAACATCTAGTCGTATTGATATTGCAATGTCCACAACCACCACCACCTACCCAGTCGCGCAGCGGAGCGCACATCGCGAACCTCTTTTCCGTCCGAAAATCTATGTACAGCATCCACAACTTATCCGACCTCCGCTTTCGACTCCGCTGCGGTGGTACATTCACCGCAAGATGCTCGGAGCGCAGCCGCTCCGTATCTATCGGAGATTATTTACCCCTCCCATCAGTGCGCTGCGCACATGACGGATCTCCAGCCAGCCGGCAAAATCCCAACTGTGCAAACCCACACAGTGCACACGATTCAGGAAGTACTGTGCATGAAAGAAATTACCACGGACGACAGCACTGCATCGTACCCCGCATCTAGCTGTAGAGAAGTCTCCAACCGAGCAAACTGCCATCCATTTATCCGCATTGAACGACGCTTTGTTTCAAGAAACAGCTCTCCAGTAAGAACCATTTCCTAATCCAGAAGTATCTCGAATTCTGGCCCCTGCCCCGGACTTTGCAGCCAATCAGCGGATATTCACCCTCGCTTAAGCGCAGGACACCTCCATTACTATCTACTCGACCTGCCCTGCTTACCATGTCAGGCGTTTCACGCCGTGAGCCTGCAATTAACGCAATCATCAGTCATTCCACGTTACACGAGATCCGGATATTACCGTGAGTCTTCTCAGGTGGCGAAAGAGCGACGGAAAAGTTCTAGATAAGCCACATCCTCCCGTCTTCCCTTACTACCACATGAGTCGTAGATGTTGATAGCCTTATTTTTTTTAGTGTAGAGTCTCTTACGTACGGATGGATATGAGGTCCGGAACGTCTCTCGGAAAAGGATTGCAAGGCCTCCTATTTTTGTTCGTGATAATGCCCACATATGGTAAGAATGTATTCACGTCACAATTATTTCAAGCGTAAGGCGTCTTTTGGGACGGAAAGACACTCCCATATCCTAGGACTTGTCGATTCAACTGACTCAGTGAAGAGGTTTTTCGCCACAGGTGTGGAAATTTGTCGTCCGTGGTATAACGTCAGAAGCCGATGATATCATATCATCAGGTCAAGAACCTCTCTCGAATTAAAATGTAACCAACCTCCCACTTCGTAGTATTCGCGAGAAACATTTTAGACCACGTAAACGTTTCCATCTGAAAGGGTAAAGCACAATCTCAAGATCTTCCTTTTTATATCTCAGGGGCGTAGTAGTTGACTATACAAGGGACCCTCATGTAGTTGGGATTCAAAACTCGCCGCACGGCGAGCTGGTAAGAAGATTTTCTATTTCGTACTTAAATATGCACTCGGGTTTTCTCGTTGTTTCTTCATCCTCTATTTTATTGCTTATTATCCTTCGCTATGTAAGTATTTCTCTTCGGTCATCGAAGTCAAGCGTCCCTGTACTTTTTAGAATATTTCCTGGAAGCTCGTTGTAGACAGATACAGCTATTTGGAAGTTCCCTTGGAGAAAGATCTCAGTCGTTATACAAAACCCAGTGCTGCTCCTTAGTTATATTTTTTTTCATTTCTAAGCCGAGTATTATTTTACTTATTCTTAATCTTTTTTCCCAAAGGGAAAGCGTTCCTATTTTATTCTTCTTTCCCCCTCTTCTTATAATATCGACTACTACAAGAATACAGTCAGAAAAGAGGACGACCGCTAGCTCCGTCCATGATCTACAACCCCTGAACTTTTCATATCTTCTCATCGTAGGTTTACTGAGGACCGAGTAGCTCTGTGCGATCAAAACCGGTGTACACTATTTTAGATCCTCTTATAATATTTAATATGCTAACTGGTTTAATCGTGCTAACACTAATGTCACAACTAACTACCAGTTTGATATCTAAGGAAGGTGATTTGTAGTATTTAGAATAGTACAGTATTCGTAACTCATTTGGGTACTAACTAGGATAAATAAATAAAAAAATAACAACACTAGGTTTTAGGTGACGACTAAGATGGCTCTTCTGCGCGACTCCTAAATAGCACAGCTAGTAACAATCAAGTTGATTTCAACCACTTGATTGATTGCTTGATCATAATTATAATAGATCGATTGAAATAATCCGGTCACAATAAAGCTGCCGATCAATTCAATCCACTCTCCTTATATAATATATTCAATCCACTTTCTCCTATTTTTTTGGTATCTTAAATTTAGTCAAGATCTCAAAGGATTACGAAGGCCCTACTGCTCTGACTACTGCAAATCAGCTTCCTTGCATGTTACGCCTTATATCCGTAAGCACTGGAGGCTAGATTTGAGTTTGAAAACACTACACTCTTAGCATAGAGGACGCGCGCGCTTGCTTCGTTGGGGATACACCTGACGAGTAGCAAATAGGTCGAGTTCTGGAACTTTAAACAAGGCTGAGGAACAGTTGACAAGCTGGTTGTGTCAATGTTTGGTATGTTAACGAGCTGTAATGCGAGAAAACTAAAAAGTTTTAAGATGGTCAGTTCTGCGTATTTGAATTGAATAAACGCGAAAAAAAGCGCACTCGGTATCTCAATGTGCTTATTGCTATTCCTCTGTCTTCGAATCACGTATCCTCATAGAGGAATCCAATCCACCCGGAAATACTTCAATTTAATCAAAGTAAGTGTATCCTCACCTTTTCAATCTATTCAATCCCAAGGCTGATAATTTTTGAGAAGGTATAGAACAAGGCCATCTTCAGGCTGCGCGTTTTCTTGTCAGCCGCATGCGGGGGTTCCTCTGCATAGCTCCAGGGCCACGTGACAGATCCCGCCTACGCGGCAATCAGCACCGACTTGACTGCATATCGTCTGCTGCCTACCGTGAAGATCGAAATCAAGAACACAGCTACAAATATGCGACTTCCTCCACCCTTCACCCCCTCCTCGTTACCTTCACATATCTTCTCGCTCATTGGGGGAGGGACAAGGCTGAGGGGCTGTGTTTATCTGTGGCCTTGCGGTTGGCCGATAACTATATAACCTCGACCGCGCCTTGTCCATGCCATGAATTCGTTACGACGTCCTCAGCCTGATTTTACTTCATTTCCAGCGCCGCCAAAATGTTTTATCGAACGAGGACTCCGGAGTCACTCTCTTCGTTCTCCCTTCCGCACCCTCATCCTGCCTTCCGGTTTAATCCCGACACAGAAATACGTGCGCAGTTTCCTTCAAGCCCCTTGCCTTCTCGTTCTCCTCCAGGCGTGAAGAAAGAAGACGTCAACTTGGAGGAGAAAAGCCACGTTCCCAATCTTGCTCAACGCATTGAACACCAGCTGTGGCAGTTTAGCACTGCTAATGGCACCATTACGGAATGGCTGCTCGAAATCATCGGCTGGCTGGTCAGTGCCACGTGTATGGCTGTAGTTGTCGGCGTGTTAGTTATCCTCAAGGACGATGCCATACCGAAGTTGCCACTCGGCCTAAATTTGAACACTTGCATTTCTATTTTGTCAAAGGTTGCCTTTATTAGTCTCATTCTGCCTGTATCTAAAGCCCTCGGATTGCTAGAATGGAGCTGGCTTCAGGACTCCAACGCCAAGAAGAAGTTGTGGGATTTTGAGATCTTTGACAATGCTTCTCGGGGGAATTGGGGATCTCTTCTCCTCATTTTGCGTACCAAGGGGAAATTGGCCACGGCGATTGGCGCAGCGGTGGCTCTTCTTACGCCCGCTGCAGACTTTCCCTTCCATCAAATCGTTAGATACTCCGAACGTTGGCGACTCCAAGAAGGAAATGGTCTCATCCCTGTAGCGCTGGGAGTTCCACATCAACTATTCGACTACAACGGAACTGTTCCATTCCCTCACAGAAATGGAGGAAGAACTGGAATCCCGCTAGTTTGCCCTAATAGCAAGTGCACATGGCCGGAATACGAAACCCTGGGTGTCTGCACCAATTGCATAGACGCTGTCGACCTCCTCGAATTCAGATGTATCAATGCACTGCTGGATGGAGTCCGATATCCCGACGAGGACGATGAAGGTGGACGTACCTACCCAGAGCCAGAGGGAACCAGTTGCGGTTGGTATCTCAAAGTAAATACCCCTGTTCTCGTGGCAGGTCACAACGCCGATGGCGAAACGGCTCATGCAGGGGAAATTCTAGAAGAACGCGCTCAACCACTATCCGGATTCCCTTCCAAGCTGAATAGTTCTCGCAATCCGTTGGCACACGCCGTCTTGGCTACACGTGGAAGCCTAAGCGATATCCAGCGGGACGCTACTCCTAAAGCCTGGGAGTGCATTATTTCATGGTGCGTTAAGACTATATCGTCAACATGTTTGGAGGAAATCTATACCGAAACTGTCACCAAAACTGTCGTCAATGATACCTTGGGACCGTCGCCATGGAACACAACCGCGATTTACAACAATCCCGGCAATTTGAATGATACTAGGGGGACATACATGACGGAAAACGTTACTGTGAGAGGCGACAGTGGATTTGCCTTCCATGTCGATAATTACACGCACGTCCTTATTTCGTCCCTATTCAACAACCTCCTTTCTTCAGCCTACACACTCGTTAATAGCACTTATCCGTCAGATGCCACAGTGCGATCTCAGAAGTACATACGTGTAGGGCCTTCTATGGGGAACGAGCCCTACAACTCCTTTCCCTACAACAATATTACAACGTACTTGGATATCCTAGCCTCGGTAATGACCGACATGATGCGATCATCAACGACCAACACCGAGATGATTAAGGGGGTAGTGTACGGCAAAGAGAACTTCGTGGATGTCCGATGGGGGTGGCTAGCGCCTCCCCTTGGATTGCTTGGATTGATATTCCTCTTTCGGGTGACAGCCGTTGTTCGAAGCTCTCGAAGATCGACGTGGAAGACCTCAGCCATGGCAACTCTCCTTGACGGCCTACCTGATAAGACGCAAAAGAAAATCATGACAGCAACGGATGCTGGGACACCACGAGCGAAGGCGGAGGAGATTACAATCAATATGCTCCAAACAGGGTGGACGGACTCATGTGACAATCCGTTTCCGGACAAGCCAGGATATTTCCATCCTGGCGGTGACGTTGGCAGGAGGAATGGTGCAAACCAAGAGTATAGACAGTTTTCTGAAGTTGACTTTGCTCCACTCGTTGCTTCCGTCTTATCAGCACAACCCCTCGCGTCGTCTTCGTCAGCAACAGATCTTGCCAACGGTAGTAAGTACGAAAAACTCCTCGCTCTTTACCAAAAGGATGCGGATCTTATCCCGCTCTACCGAAGAGTGATCGAAGACACTAGCAGAGAGCCAGAGAGACTCCGACGGAACTCGAAGAGGCTGTTCAAGAAGTATGCTAGGAGCTTGAAAGGCGAAGAAGCAGACGAGCTGGAGTTCCTGGCATCTCAACTGGTGTCACTGAAGGCCGCATTCTTGTCCCAACACATTGTTGAGGTTTGCGTGGAAATTGCCGCGAAATTAAAGAAGAAGACGCCGCAAGTAGTGCAAGACTCAATAGGGGATCGTGAGAATGAAAGGAATGACGAGGGCGAGCAAGCGACGTCTGTGGACGATATCAACTGTGGAGATCTTTTCCGCGAGTTTGTTGCCAGCAGCATCGCCTTCAATACGTTTCGAACTGAGATGGCAAATCTGGCATTGCCAAAACCTTCTCGCACGACCAAGAAAGTCGTCGTGGACAAGAAAGATGTTATGGAATATGTGCAAACTAAGACTGCTGTAATCGCAGGTCGTATACTACATATACTCAAAGAGTCCCTGGTAGCCACCGGATACCTAGAGCCCCCGCTGAAACCTAGAATGGTACGACTTAGGTGGGAATGCGTAAGTGTCCTCTCCAGCCACATATATTAGCCAATCTTAGACGGTTCGACTGACCATCAATAGCGATGCGGAGAAAGATTCACAGCCGACGCCAGGGAGTACGAGGCCGGCGGCGCGTCTGAGCTGACCGCGTCCGCGGAAGCACTGATAGGTAGCCGGGTGACAGCAACGCTGCATTCGACAAACAGTTCCAACCAAAAACTTATCCTTCCACAACCCAGGCTATGGCTTCAAAGGGTCTTCGCAAGACTCGCGACGACGTTCAAAAGACCACCCAGCCCAAGCACGCTCCCGCAACACAACCCCAACACCACTGTGACCCACGCGCCCCAAGAGCCGCCCCTCCAACCCCCAAAGCTCCTCCATCTCCTAGCCTGCATGCGCAGCGCCCAGCTCGGCAAGAGCCTCCACCAAGCCAGCATCGCCGCCATCGACACAGACCGCAACCTCTTCCGCCTCCTGCGGGACCAGTTCCGCAGCCACCGCGGCCGCTTCTGCACGCTGCTCTCGCTGAAGAAAGTCCACGGCATCTCCTTTGTCAAATTCAACCTCTTCGCCGGCGGCAGCGTCGAGGTCCGGCACCACAGCCCCTGCTGCGAGAGCGCCTGCGAGTGCATCCCGCCCCGGGCCCGCGTCGAGCCCTCGCACCGCGCAGAATACCGCTGCAGTCCTGCAGGTCCGCTGAGGGGCGGGCCCCCCGTCCTCCCGGATATCCTGGCCCACTTCTTTGCTAGGCCCGCCTGCATCCCCGAGCACAATGTCTCCATCTTGAATCGGCTGCCCAAGCGCATCTGTGGCGAGCTGCAGGGTTCGGCGGCGGAGCCTGCTGAGGGCTGGGGCATCTATTACCAAGAGGGGTGGGATGGCGACATCATCGCCATGGTGGTCTTTGTTATGTTTTTGGTCGTGAGTCTGCTGTTTGGTGTCCTGTGGGCGTGCTTGGAAATGGATGTCCAGGGGGCTTTTGGTGTCAGTGCGTATATCATGACGGCGAGTGCTGTTTTTGTCTCTTTGGTTGCTGTGCGGGCGGGTAAGGTGTGAGGCCGGGGGGCGGTATGTAGTATGGATAGTGTACTTTCTACCCTCAAACTAATAGACATCCTAAGTTGCGTAGTAAGCAGAGCGTTCAAAGTGAGGGAGTGGGTTTTTGGTTGATACAATTGGCGGATTCCCTTGGCCTTGGTCATCTAATTAGCCTCTATTCAATATGGGTTTATAATAGACTGCACGGTAGAGAACTCAGACTGCCTCGGTGGGTAGAGATTGACATACGCGACCTAATACTCGTTACTGCAGACTCCTGTAGTTCCCCTGCACACCAGACATATTCATTTCCTCGACGTAGCCTTTCCATTCAAAGGGAACAAGGGAGAAAACGGATTCGGAACTTCCAGGCGTAGAATAGGGCCTGCAGTGCACAAGATTTGAAAGCAGCAGATACGCTAGCCCCAAGAGCGTCTCTCCCATTCCTCGACTTCCTGAGAAAAGGATAGAAAACAAGAACGGAAATAATAACAAAAAGAAACACTGTATATATATTCGGTCAAGGCCGCAAGAGCTCCCACACCTCTGCGTGGCTGCGGCTTTACAGAGCCGCTCAGCTGCATACATACACGCTTCAATCTGAAGACGGGAAAGAGGGGACTTGGGTATAGAACCAAAGCACATCCCAAGAATCCACCTCAAGGAATAGCAAGACATAAGAACAACTTGCCAAATGACCTACCAACGGCTGTTTTTCTGAGAGACTACTTACAGCCCAGCACTACTCTCAAAGCGCACGTTGCTATACTACCTCATCTCTTCTCTACAACTTGTCGGCTGTAGGCCGTGAGGTGCCATGGAGGGGATGAGGTGAAATACTTGAACCCCTATGTAGTGCCAGCCCTAGTGAGCAGCTTGACGTCTGATCTAGAATTGCATCGAAGCAATCCAACACACGTGCTACAAACACCCAAACCAACCAACCCCAACCGCAACAACCCAAGCCGAGGAACAAGCCCACTAACCCTGCACCCACAAGCAAGGAACCGCACTGGAGACTCACGCCTATAACCCCACTACCGGTACATATGTAGTAGGAAGTCAGTTACCCAAGGCGGCCTCCCCCCCACAAAGCCCCCAGAAACAAAAGACAGCCAACACAAGCACCAAGCAAGAACAACCCCCAAGCAATAGCCAAGCCCATCCAAGCACTTCCATTACCCTTACCTTTGTCTCTTCAACCAACCACCCTGCCCCACCGCACCCTCCGAACCCACCGGCACCCTCCGACCCCCCTCGTACGAAGCCACACATGTCCCCACCCACCTCGGGCAAACCCGCACTCTCCGAACAAGCAAACAAGCTTTTAAAAAAACTCCCCTTTCCCA
>MU002150.1:0-34586 GCA_010093585.1 Melanomma pulvis-pyrius CBS 109.77
TTCCTCATTAAAAGTCTAGCTCTTTTATATGGCTTCGCTCCTTCTCACGTGGAGTTTTGTACACGCGTCAAGTGAAGTGGTCATGTAGACAGGTACTATACAGGGCATGTGCCTCGTCGCTCAGACGATCTTCTCAGCCTCCTCCAGTAGCCGCTCAATGCGGAACCCGCCGTCGCCCCGCGTGAACATGTCCAGCAGCTCTCCACGCCCTTCGCCTTCCTCGCTCACCACGTAGAACTTCTGCATGCACATGACCAGCCACCGTGCCTCGTCGACGCTGACGCCTCGGTTCTCCATGATGATTCCCTGGCCCAGCACAAGCCCGTGCGAGTCGGCGAGCTCCGAGTGGAAGGTGATTGTCGTGTGCGGACTCGCGAACTCGCCGCGGAGTTTGAACTCGGCGAGCGTGGTGAAGAGGAGCGTTGTTGTCTGATGGTGCGGATGTGCGAACTGGAGGTAGTGCAGTTCTGCGGCTTGTGCGGTTGTTGGCTCGGTCGAATTGGGGGCGTCGACGGGGACCTGGCGGGGAAGCGGGAGCACGAAGTTGGGGTGCTTCTTTGCGTTGCGGAGCAAGGAGTCGAAGGTCGGGGTTGGGAGGGTGAAGTGTAGGGATTGGGGATTTGAGGCGTGTCGGAGGCGCCAGATGGTTTGAAGTTCTTTCTGGGGGAGGGTGGCTACTTTTGGGACGTCCAGGAAGGAGTGGAGGGTTTTGACGCCGGGGGGTGGGGGGTTGTGTGAGGTTGTGGTGGGGGATGGTGATGATGCTGTTTGAGGGGCTGGTGGTGGCGGCGGGGACGGCCAGGGCGAATTTGAGGTGGGTGTGGGTGCAGTTGGCGATGGTGTCGGCGGAGGAGTCAGGGGTGCCGTGGCTCCTGGAACTGCAGCCTCCTTCCGCAGTCGCTCTATCCGGTCCTTGTATGCTTCTTTCAGCTCCGACACGTCCTTTAAGCCGTGCTCTTTTGCTTTCGACTCCAGCTTGTGCTTGTACTTGGCGAGTACACGCTCCTGCGCGCCGTGCGTCGCCAGGAACCGCACGTCTTGGACCTGGGCCCAGCGGCGTTGGGTGTTCCGAGGGTTGGCGAGCGGCTGCCGCAGGAGGTAGCGCATTGTGGGGAGGCGGTGGGTGGCCATGGCGTGTGACTGTCAATTGGGGGTGGGAATGGGGGGAAGGGCAAGACTCAAGAGGAGAGCTTTGGAGAGCTGAGAAAATGTGGCCGAGATCTCCGAGATCGCCAAGCGCAGCGGCACGACATGCTGGCTTAACGGCCGGCAGTCGAGGGGCACACGCACGTGATACTGTACATGTTGGATTGTGGTGCTTCGCATGTGCCGTGCCGGGCGCGGGCCATAGTTGGGCGGACTGAGACCTGAGTTGCCTGATGCATGGAACATTTGCGAGGAGCATTCACATGACCCTGGCCGTGACCCCGTTGAGGCTCTGTCGAGGCGTGTCGAGGCGTGTCGAGGCGTGTCGAGGCTGCTGTCTGCTGTACGTCGTCTGTCTGCGAGCGGCGGTGCGGTGTCGAGGCTGCCTGGACGGTGGCACTGGACCGCGCGTCTGAGCCCGGAAATACATGTACTTATCAGGTTCCAATAGCTTGCGGTGCGAGAAGAGAAGCTTTTGCCGTGATCACGCATGCATGCAATACCTCAGCCTGCGGGAGCCCTGGAGGATGACGGAAGTGGAGGAACGACCTCAGCAACGGCCTTGTCGCGCCTGTGTGTCGCGCCGTTCCTGGCTGCATGCCCCGAAAAGACCACGCGTGTGCTGCTGCTGCTCGCCGTTCGCTGTGCACGGCGTGTGTGGCTGCTCCTCGCCGCCCTCTGTGCAAGCTGCCCTGCCCTGCCCTGCCCTGCCCTGCCCGGGCGTCGTGCTAGGGTTCACCAGAGCTGCCCCCCGTTCCCCTCGACACCACGGAACTCAAACTCTCAACCACACGAAACTCCCCTCGCATTCTTCTCCGCGACACTCCACACCCTCCCCTCCCCCTCCCCCCCGTCCCCCAGTGTTATCCGTCAAGCTTTATTCCCGCATACCCGCAGCATACCCGCCGTCGTCCCCGCGCGCGCGCTTCTAACAATAGCGCTACTCCCCGCCGTCCACCCTCGAATTCACCTCTGCGCCCAGGTACCATATTAATTCTCCACCCACCAATCCTGCACCGCGAGTGAATCGCGCGCCAGACCCTCGACCAACGTCCTTTGGGGACAGGCATGCTCCTGCGCCTGTCCACGTCCACGTCCGCGACCTGAGCCCACGTCGAGAGACCTTTCTGCCGCCCATATCACACTGGCTGTAGCAGCTAGCTATCCTTCGGCATGGGGGCCGTTAGTAGCAAACCCGGCGACGGAGACGCCCTGTATCTGCGGGACCAGACGAGGTGTACGCAGCTCCTGCTCGCTATTTCCCCGAGACCTTTCAGGTTACTGATTCATCGTAGTCTCCGTGGGAGCTCTCTCAGTTACCAACAACCGCGGCCGCACCCTTCTGAACATCTCGCCCAATGCCTTCCCTTCCACGAGATACAACGCGAAGAGAGACGCCGGCGACGAGAGTGTCGTTGAGTATATTCAGGTTTGTTTCAAACCAGGTAGACCTAGGCCAATGCTAAACAGTGTTTGTAGGACCCCGAATCCGTTTCCTCTGGTGGACCGCCATCCTTCCTCATACGCTTAACCAACGACGACGAACTTACCTTCCATTTCACGTTTATCATTCGGCAAGCACAGGCCCCGCAGAGCATATACAATGTCAATAACGCCTCGGCTATAGTTCCAAACGGCGTAGTGGATTCCGTGATCAACGGACTGACTTTTGTTTTTGCGTCAAGTTCGAAGGAGTTGGACAATCTGGTGACTAGGGAGTTTCATGCCAACCCAAACCTGCACAAGAATCCGTTAGTCGAACTGGTTGGGGATTACTCGACTGGCGGAAGCGCCTCGGTTCAGTTTCAGTGGTCTTGGAAATGGGCGCCTCCAAAGCCCAATGAGGATCGAGGTGGAGGTTGGCGCACAAGCTGTAGTGTTGGTCTTCTGTTCCCCCTCTCTAGAACAATCACTGACGAAATGAAGTTTGTCGAATATGACCAGCGAGCGCACAAGTTGGAGACTCTAGCGAGCTTTGCTTTCTGGGTCCAGAGTGTGTATAAATTTCCTCGTGTCAGACCTAGCAGCTAATGTATGCAGATACTTCACGTCTCCTACAGAGTCCAAAGTCCCCTTCCCCACGATTAGAGCTCGGCGTTCCTCCGCGACTCAGAGTCCCCTCAGCGCAGTCTATCGAATCTCGCGTCAGTGACTCAGACAACGATACCTGGAGAGATACCATTGATACCCAAGCCCCGAAATCTCCGGTTCTCGACACGATGCCTGAATATGGCCTTGGTTTGGTCCCCAGCCAAACTACCACCCTTACCAGTAATACTGTAAAAGTCGATGTTTGCTCACGGCCAGGAGAAGATCTGAGCCAGACTGACGATGGGCCATTATTCCGAGCCACTATGAAGTCTCTCGAACAAAAGACGGGCAACATGCGCTCCAGGTGGAAGAAAGTCCTCAAGCGAGCCGAATCAGCACTTGAAGCTCAAGTTCAATGCAACACCGCAGTCTCCGACCTGATGGATTCGCTACGGGAAGCATCTTCTTCGAATGCAAATGCAGTGCAGCCCGCCATCGACCACTACTTCGACAAGATCGCCAAAGAAATCCTATCGTACGAGCGGTCCAACACAACGAATATTCAAAAACTCATCATTGATCCCATCTATAAACTGTATAATATCGACATTAAGCAAGCCGAGACGAAGAGGAAGGATTTCGAAGAAGAGAGTAAAGAATACTATCAATATGTCGGCAGATACCTCGGCCAGCGACAAGATTCTCTCAAGGAAAAGAAGCGTGCCGAGACCGATTCCAAGTACCAGACAAAGCGCCGAAACTTTGAGCTCAAGCGGTTCGACTACTCCTCCTTCATGCAGGATCTCCACGGTGGACGAAAAGACCAAGAGGTCTTATCACATCTTACTAGATACGCCGATGCCCAGGCCAAGAATTACCTCGACGTAGCCAAGAAGATCGAGACGATGATTCCGCAACTCGAAGCACTCAGTTTTGAGGTCAAAGAAGTGGATAAGGAGTTCCAGCTTCAGAGGACAGAGAGAGAAGAGAAAAGGCGAGCACTAGAGAAGAGTAAGAAACCCTTCGATGAGCCCCCGCCATCGCAGGCCCTACCAACAACGCCTTCTGCTGGAAGTGTACCACGGATTACAACTACCTCAGACGGAGAGCAGATGCCTGGCCGAAAATCCAGCATTGCGCCCCTTTTCCAGAGTACCGTTAGTCCTCCACCAGTTCCGTCTCTATCGAGTGTTCCATCAGTAGCGTCTCCACAGAGCCCTGAGGTTTCTCAGCCGGTCTTGCCCATGGGAAGCCCCCAGCCGAACAAGTTCAAAGGAATCCGGGATCTCGAAGAAAAGGATTACAGCTTGGGAGCCGGTCTTGAACCAGGCTCTGGAACGTTCCGAAAAGAAGGTCTTTTGTGGGCACTGAGTAGACCAGGAAGTCATGTTGATCCCAAAGGGCTAAACAAGCAGGCATGGCATAAGTCGGTCACCCGGTCCCCTTTATATACATTGTTGGCTAACTTCTCAGGTTCTGGATTGTTCTCGACCAGGGAAAACTCTCCGAGTACACAAACTGGAAGCAGAAACTTGATCTGCACATGGAGCCTATTGATCTTCGCATGGCGTCCGTTCGAGAGGCTCGCAACGCAGAACGACGGTTCTGTTTTGAAGTCATCACACCGCAGTTCACACGAGTCTACCAGGCAACGTCTGAGGAAGACATGAAAACATGGATCGCTGCCGTAAATAACGCTCTCCAGAGTGCCGTGGAAGCAACCGGAAAGAATGATCGCATGTCAACCGACTCGTTACCTGGAACCAATCGACGAGATATTGCCTCTGTTCTCACCGGAAAGAGCTCCTCGCTGTCCGGCCACCGTAATCATCCCTACAGCTCTAAGACCCCTGCTCGACATGCCACTGTTGGCGAGCGACCTGCATATCGAAGGGACGAGAGCACCGGAGATGATGGGAGGCTTCTCCAATTGGTCCGTGATGCCGATGCCGGCAACAAGTACTGCGCCGATTGTGGGTCCGAGAGCAAGGTTGACTGGGTGTCCATTAACTTGGGCATCGTCATCTGTATCGAGTGCAGCGGCATTCATCGCTCTCTTGGAACACACATCTCGAAAGTACGGTCGCTTACACTCGATACCAACTCGTTTACTCCTGATATTATTGAGATACTTCTCAAAGTTGGCAATCGGGTTAGCAACATGGTGTGGGAATCTAAATCCGAAAGGATGACAAAGCCGAGCCCGACATCCACACGAGAGCAGAGGCTTCATTTCATTACATTGAAGTATGCTGACCGTGCTTTTGTCACCCCCATTTCCCCAACTCTCTCTCACTACTCGACTCCTGAGGAGACTCTACTTGCATCGATCAAGAAAAACGACATCCAAAACGTTCTCTATGCTCTCGCATTGCGAGCAGATCCGAATTCAAAGGACCGATCACGAGGAACACATTCGGTGTTCTTGGCACTCGCCGCGGCTGATCCTGCATCTCCGTCGGCCTCTGCCTCGCCTGTGAGCTCTCCTAACCCTGGTGCTCGGCCAACTACTCCCCAGCCGGCACGAAAGCCATTCGCCATCGCAGAATTCCTCTTGCAGAATGGTGCCGATCTTCCCACCACGCCTGCGCCTATTCCGCTCAGCTCATCAGCACGCATGTATCTCGATCACAAGGCCGAGCAGCGATCAGGCAAGCGCCCGTCAGCCATCGTTGGAAGCCAGCCGAACTCAAACGGTGATACACTTACTGCTCTGCCTTCCATCATGGCTGGTAATGGAAGCACTCCTGGCGAGAGAGCGCGTGAGCGAGAATCAAGGCTGCAAAAACGAGTGAGCGCAGGGGGAAGGTTGGTGAAGAATTTCTCCGATAACGTTACCGAAGGTAGGCGAGGCCTATAGTATTAGCGTCGCTCACACCTTTGGTCTTTCTAGTTCATATTTACCTTGGGCGGCCTGCGGAATCATGTGGACATCGGCTAGCTAGCAAGGGCTTAGCAATCGGCGTTATGTTGGACACCAATGACGGTTTCTCATCGTTCTGGACATGGTTGGAGTGAGCGCTTACTGTCTTGGATACAAGATCTGTAGGCATGATTGATTGATGGATGATGATGATGAAGGCATCGGCATGGGTTTAGCGGGAATTTCGGCATTCATTGGGTGCCTCTGAAGGAAGTGTGTCTGATCTTTGCCTGCGTTTCTGGCTCGAATTTCTGAGCGAGACGGGCTGGACTTGTATGACTCCTTTCGTATCTCCAGAGCGAGTCACTTGTTATGCTCCTCTTCGAATCATGGATGGAGTATGATAATATGTAATGAGTAATGGCAGTACTGAGTCGTCACAAGAACAGATGCCAAACTGAATGAATGGTTGATGTTGGTCAACCTTGATTGATAGTGCAAACTGGGCCAACAAAAGTGATGCAGTATTTCTTGCCGTACATGCATCTCTGACTGTGACTCAAGCTATGCGCAAAGCGAATGGCATTGTGAGTCAAAACCTCAGGGCGCAGCCTCGAGTCGTTGACGAGGGCGATAGCACGTGACCGGACTAGCGGTGCGCGGCACTTTGAATTTCGAACTTGAGTTTGTCGCGAACCCCACCTTAGGCCGTCAACACAACACAACACAGCCGCCAAAATGTCACCGTCATATGAGAACCTCCCCAGCGACGACGAGGAATTTGATGAATCCCAAATCGACTTTACCGACATCGAAGAACAATACCAAGTGCGACTAGATGAGGGCCTCGACGCCTTTGTGGTGGTGGACGGGCTGCCCGTGGTGCCCGACGACAACAAGGCGAAACTGATAAAGTTCGTGCTGCGGAAACTGAACACGGTCGGGAAGGTCAAGGAGGACGGCGTGTTTATGCCTCTAGGCGACGACGGCAAGACGGAGGGGTGCGTGCCAAGATTTCAGATTCGGTCGAAAATTTACTGACCGTGGCGGCAGATATGCGTTTGTCGAGTACAATGCCCCCAGCGAGGCCATCCAGGCCGTCAAGCAGCTCAATGGAACGCCGCTCGATAAGAAACACACCATGGCCGTCAACAAGCTCACAGACATCGACCGCTACGGACGCGAAGGCCGCATCGACGAGGAGTACACCCCTCCCACCCAAGCCCCCTTCGAGCAAAAGGAGCATCTGCGATCATGGCTTGGAGACACCGAAGGGCGAGACCAGATGGTCATGTTCCGCAGCGACAAGGTCGGCGTGTTCTGGAACGACAAGGAAGACGCACCGGATCAGGTCGTTGACCGTGAGAACTGGACCGAGTCCTTCGTGCAGTGGTCGCCACAGGGAACGTTCCTCACATCGCTACACGCGCAAGGTGTGCAACTGTGGGGTGGCAAAGCGTGGAGCAGGCAGAAGCGCTTCTCACATCCTGGCGTAAACCTCGTGGACTTCTCTCCCAGTGAGAGGTACGTCACCACATGGTCACACCGACCTCTCCAGGTCGACGAGAACCACCCGGTTCCGTCGCTCACGCTGGAAGAAGATGGCAAGAACTACATCATCTGGGACGTCGCAACCGGCAAGCCTCTACGCTCCTTCACCACCATCGACGTTCCCAGCACAGTTGACGAGGAAGGCAACCCCGTCAAGAAGAAGATGCAATGGCCGACTTTCAAATGGTCCTCGGACGACAAGTATGTTGCTCGTATGACCCAAGGCCAATCCATCT
This sequence comes from Melanomma pulvis-pyrius CBS 109.77, assembly GCA_010093585.1. Taxonomy (NCBI): domain Eukaryota; kingdom Fungi; phylum Ascomycota; class Dothideomycetes; order Pleosporales; family Melanommataceae; genus Melanomma; species Melanomma pulvis-pyrius. The sequence goes on from MU002150.1 coordinate 7,828, forward strand.
CAATCTACGAACTGCCACGAATGAATTTACTCGACAAAGCCTCTATCAAGATCGAGGGCGTCATGGATTTCGAATGGGCTCCTGCAACACCAAAGCGAGATGGCATTAAAATCTACGAACAACTTCTCTGCTACTGGACCCCCGAACTCGGAAGCAACCCCGCGAAGGTCGGTCTCATGACCATCCCAACGAAGGAAGTTGTCCGTACACGAAATCTCTTCAACGTTTCCGACGCCAAGTTGCACTGGCAGTCTGAAGCCGCATATGTCTGCGTAAAGGTCGACCGACACTCCAAGTCAAAGAAGTCCATGGCTACAAATCTGGAAATCTTCCGAGTCCGTGAGAAGGGCGTGCCCGTCGAGGTTGTGGACTCCATCAAAGACACTGTCATCAACTTCGCATGGGAACCCAAGGGCAACCGTTTCGTCCTGATCACCACCGGCGAAGTCATAGCCCAAACGGCAGTTCCACCAAAGACATCCGTATCCTTCTTTGCCACCGAGAAAGTCAAAGGAGGAGCCGTGGGCAATTTCAAGCATGTCCGTACCGTTGAGAAGAAGAACAGCAACGCTATTTACTGGTCTCCCAAGGGTCGCTTCGTCATTGTTGCAACCCTGCAATCACAGCAGTCTTTCGACCTTGATTTCTGGGATCTCAGCTTCGAAAAGCCAAAGGATGACAAGGATGACAAAGAGAAGGAGCTGAACGCCAACCTTCAGCTCATGAACACTGTTGAGCATTACGGCGTGACGGACATTGAGTGGGACCCCACAGGCCGATATGTGGCAACTGTTGCGAGCGCTTTCAGACATCGCGTAAGCTTCATCATCTATAACGAATGCAGAACTATACTAACAATATTTTAGATGGAAAACGGATATCACATGTACGACTTCAAAGGTCAACTCCTGCGCGAAGAGCACATCGACGGCTTCAAGCAACTACTCTGGCGCCCACGACCCCCCACGCTCCTTTCCAAGGAAGAGCAATCCGAGATCCGCAAGAACCTGCGTATCTACTCCAAGGTCTTCGACGAGGCGGATCTGGCCAAGAAGAATACAGCCAACAAGCAGGTCGTGGAGTCGAGGCGGAGACTTCTGGCCGAATGGCTCGCGTGGCGAGAGAGCATGGTCGAGATGCTCAAGGAGGAAGGCGCCATCATCGAGCTAAACGGCGGCCGGTTGGTAAGGGAGGGCGAGGATGAGGACGAGGATGCCGAAGAGATCGAGGAGATTGTCGAGGAGATCATCGAGGAGACTGAAGAGGTCATCGGGTAGATATTTTTACTGTATTCATCGGGGGTTGGCGAGAGGACGGAGGACGCCGATATTGTGCCTCTACGAGTGTTCTGGCATCTTGACAGCTGGCTCGTTGCATGCATGGACCTGTCGTCAAGCCATAATATGACTACATAGACCAAAATCAAAGAATGGCACGTATCAAGTATCTCAGAACGTTTTGTTCCAGCTCGAACCTCAACTTTCCATTTCCATCTCCATTTCTCGTTATCATATCTGTCGTTGAATCCCATTTTTTTCTGTTCCCAACCTCTCTGAGCCCCCGGGCTAACTCCCATCACCGACCGAAAGGCCCCCATCCATGCAAGACCGTACGTATAGATCAAGCAAGCAAGCAAGCAAGCAAGCAAGCAAATAGGTCACCTAAGAAACCGCTTCCCGCTCCGTCATCAGTGCCACACACAAAAGACACACACACACAGGCCCCAGAACTCCATGCTAAATTTTCCAAACCAAAAAAAAAAAAATAAGCCTACCAAGTCCTTTCTCCTCCCCGTTCATCCTTTCGAAGCCCCAGGCAGATTGAATTGGACCCAACACACGTGCACAGCCGAAGCTGCGACCAAACCCAACTACCTCACAGGCTTCAGAACCTCCCACCCCCTCAACGCATCCATATCCTCGGGCTCATCGTCCATGAAGTTCGGTCCTCTGCCTCCCGCGCCTCCGCCTCCGCCATTCCGACTTCCGGTACTGAACCCCGTCCCTGTTCGCGGCGGCAGCGGCGGCTTCTCCGTATCCGAATCTATCAGATTCACATTTGCACTGGCTGTCGGAGTCCGGGGTGCCATGGAGCGACGTGGAGGTGGGGGCTGCGGCTGCTGTCTCGCCGGTTCACTAGCGTGGCTGTGGTCTTGGTCTCTATCTCTGTATTGTTGAAGCGACGGTCCCGTGCCCGCCGGATTGAGCTTTGTGCTGAGAAGAGAGGGTTTCTTCGTAGGGATTGGGGGGGCGGGCTTTCGGGAGATATCGCGGAGCTTAGAGAAGGTGGGGGGTGGGGCGATATCGCGGCGGGGGAGGATGGGGAGGGAGTGGGTGGAGTGGGTGGAGGCGTTCGAGATTGTGCGGCTAAGATCTGTGGTTGTGTCTTGGGAGCCGTCGAGGTTGGATACATTTGGGTCTTTGGGTCCGTTGAGGAAGGGGGGTGCGGCGAGTTTTCGGGTGGTTTGCCTGGTGTTGCCCTGGGCTAGGCTTGTGGTTGAGCTATTAAAGGAGCTGGGGATGTTGCTATTGAAGTCTTGTGTCTGCGCCCGTATCGTGCCTCTGGCAGGCGGCGGTTCCGGTCGTCCCCCGCTTCCCATCCTCTTGACTTCGACCCAATCCGGTTCCGGACTCGGTGTGAAAGGGTTACTGGGTCTGTTCGGATTCGGGAAGTGATCATTCGAGGGGGGCTGCATTCGCGAGCGCGCCGGGAGACCTTCCGAAAATCAACATACATGCAACGAGAGGGAGGGAAATGAAAATACCATTGTCAAGCCACCATTTTCGGCGATCGGAACTTGCTGGTGGGAGGCCGGGCTCGATTGAATCGTATCCGATGAGGTCTTCGTCGTCGGTGTCTTCCATTGCGCCGGTGGCTCGTGTGTCGCCGACTACGGTGCGGCGTTGGCGGTATATTTCTTGGCTTAGCTGTTCTTTCTTCTTTTCGTCTATCTTGTTTATCAGGCATTGAAATGTCGCATAAACTGGGCGGTGGTCGGAGAATTTGAGGGGCGCGGAGTCGTAGTTGATTTGGCGAATATTATCTCCTTTTCGTAGAATGCGGTCGCACCAGGCTGGGATACGAGCTTTTTCGGACGTGTCGTATGTGTCAGTTCCAAGGTCAAACTTGTATGTTGGAAGGAAGGTGATGCGAGCTTCAGAGTAGTAAGGAAACGTTAATCCAGCAACCATTTGGAGGTTGAGCTACATTAATTAGCAAAGAAATAAGAATTGTAATAGCGTCGACATACCTGGTCGTTCTCATACAACGTCTCTAGGTCGCCAACATGGCATAGCCTCTGAACCTTCTCGTTGCTCAAACCTATACGATAATTGAAGTCGCCTAGCCAGATCACTGTATCATGATCTTCGATTGATCGATTCCTCTGAAACCGCAAGCCATGGGTGATAGTCTTGTAATCGTGATTTCGCTCTTCGTAATTGGCAAAGCCAGCTGCAAGATGAGCTGTGACGAAGACCATGGAGGTGTTGTTGTACTCCATTCGAATAGCCACAGCGCCCTTATTCCCGGCCATGCCAGACATTCCTGTCTGGTATTCATGTTAGAAGAGAATCTTAGAGTGGCCATAGTGGTTTTTGCTTACCTTTTTCAGGCTACCTTCTACGTTTTTGATCGATCTTAAGCAATTCGCCCGAACGAAAACAGACAAAGAGGCGCCCACGAGTTGACCTCCCCTCAGAAGAACATACTCCTCCTTCCCATGCTTTGCTGCATTGTCATTTAAGCACTTCCGGACAGAAGCCTCCCAAGCCTGTCTTCTTGCCGGATCTGTGGACATAATCTGCTGCGGGCTGAGGTCGACAATCTCTTGGAACCCCACAGCCACTATCTCGGGACATTGCTGGGAAGGGTCTACGTCAGGACATAGCCAGGAAGAGAGATCCTCGTTGATGCCGTGCGTTTTTCCATTCAGGTTGAATGTCCCTGCGAGAATATGAATTACCTCGCTTCCAGAAAATTCAGCTGCTCGTTTGTTCAGCTCCGTTACAACATAATCGTTGATTGGATCATAAAGATGGACAGGCGTTTGCCCCATCAAACGTCCTAGAAGCATGTCAATCGTGTTTTGTCGCCCCTTGTCGGCGAAGTTGTTGATATACATCCGCGTTGCACTCTTGCGGGCGTCTGCTAGAGCTCCAGCGATAGACATCTTCCCGTGGCGCGTGAAAGAAGACTTCAGAGCCCCTGTTCCGGCATATATACGAGATAGAGCGTCGCCATTATCAGCCCACATGCTCGAGTGCCGCATCCAAAAGTCGGCACTGGCAGCCAGCCCTTTATGGCCTAGAAATATCTCCAGTGCCATCTTGCTAACAATAGTCTGAACTAGGTTGGTTCGATCCAAGCAGTCGAGACAATTCGTTCTGAAGACACCTTCCTGTTGCAGTATCGCGGTCGGACGTCTAATGATATGCTCCTGGCCATTCGCCCTCACACGCTCCTCTACTTCTTCAGAAAGGTAGTATGCGAAGCTGTCTGCGGAGTGTTGGATCCACTGGGATATCATGCTAGCCATTTCGTACCCACCGGGCCCTCGCGTCTCCGCATGGAAGTCATATTCGGTGAGCTTGATAAGTTCATGCTCCATGGATGAGCCTTTCCCATTGCCAAAGTTCAACGGGCTGCTTTTGATGTGGCGGCGATATCGATTTGTCAATTCTATCTCGTTGCTCTTTTCGTTACTGAGAAGATTGACGACGTGAATGGCTCCGTAGCTTAATTCGAGATTTTCGAAATGCTTGTCGAATGCAGGCTGAGTCGCTTCGGGAGACCGTGTAATCGTGATTTTTTGCTGGCCTGGAAGAAGTCCTGTTTGCTGTTCCCAGAAAATAGGTACACTTCCTCGTACCTGTGTATACGAGAAACAAACTCCAGATGGCGCCCAATATATGGTTTCCGATTCCACAAAATTGGCGACATTTCCATCATCGTCTATACCGCGCGCATTGAATCTAGTTCCAGCTCTTCTACAAGACAATCGAGATATAAGGGTCATCGAAGACGGTAAGCCGGTTCGCGGTGTTCGAATAGGAGCAGAGGAGGACGGGATGGTGATGGTAAGAGCAAAGCCACGAATCGCAGACGTGAGAATTCCAGATGCATCCAGTGCATCCTTTTGGCGTGGAGCTAATCGCGATCTGAAATCAACCAGCGGTTGAATCATATACGAGTTCCACAGGAACCCGTCATCCAGACTGTCTATAGACACCGTTGCGGCATCGGAAGATCTTCAAAAAGTATTAGTTGTGCCCTTGAGCCTGAATATGATGCGTGCCATACCGTTCCTGCAGCCGCCGTGTCAGATCAAAGTCTGAACTGTAGTAAAATGTGCGACTGCTTAGGATCTTCTTCAACGCCAAACATGGGTGCTCGAGCGGCGACTCGCCCTTGCCTCTCCCGAAGCCCACCTCGAAGCCATCATCGTCTATGGTATCCGTGGGATATGGGTTTACTTCGTCGTTGAGGAGGGAATCATAGTTGGAGCTACTCAGGCAATCTACAAAGGTTAGCATGCTGTTCTGTAGCTAGAGTCCTCTCCGAAGGAGCACGCACAGAAGCCCACCGAGTGAATTCGCTGGATTGTCTCCCCGGGCCGCACTGTTGCAACCTTCGAGGCCCCATTAACAACTACTAAGAAGATGTTGCCGTCCACGGTTATCAAACCCAGTGTGCCGTGAGCATTGACGCTATTGAGTGCTCTGTAGTCGCTCAGGTCCACCTCGTCCACCGCGGAGAACTCCACCATGCATCTTGCGGCCGCCGACCCATTGCTCCCGAGAGAAGTAGTCGAGGCATTGTGATTACCGTTCTGGTCCGTCGAGGTCGAGCTGTGGCGCAGAACGAGGACATGCGACGTGGTCCTGAGCGCGATTGCGCGGTGAGGATATTCTTTGATTAAGACGCGAATAGACATTGTCTTTGCGTGACAACTCGGGGATAGGGCGTTGCAGGCGATTCAGGCATGTCCGAGGCTTTGATTTTGTCCGACAGGCAGACTTGGTGAATGAAGAAGAATGTGGGAGTGGGTAAGCACGTGGTGGTCACTCAGCTTTGTGTCGGTGTCAAAAAGCTCAGGATCCCACGCGCCAACATGTCCAAAGGTGTCACGAATTTGAGAGCTAGACTGCTGACAAAGGCATATATGTTTGCATAGTTGAAAGGGATCTGCAGGGTGCATTAAGGCAATCCAAGACCTCCTTCCTACTTTCAAGCCATGTTCCATTCAAGACATTGGCTTCTTGATCTTCCGAGTTGCCCGGCGCAGAGGTCATAGGTCACAAACGGGCGATCAAAGAATGCGATCTAGGCACCGACACCTCATAGGTTGGAATTTGTCTACTTTGAGAGCGCAGAACATATAATAGAAAGTTAATAAGATCAAGTACATCAAAGAGTTCTCCAAAAATGCCCTAATCAAATCGTCCAGTCGAAAATGCCACCACGCTGTGCCGAAGGATGCTCCAATATAACCGCTGTCAAACATATAAACAGCAAAAAATAGTACGCTTGATCTCGCCTAAACCGTCGTCTATCTTTGATACTCAGACCGCCTTCTCCCATCGTTGACCACGATCCTGGTATTTGTCTCACGATAGCTGCCCCTTGGATTATGGTCATATCCATGGTCTCTGCTCATGCTCCTTTCCCTCACACGGCTGCGACTTCTCTCGCGCCTCGAGTAGCGTTCATACCGCTCCGGCTCCGGCTCCGCCCCAGACTCGACATATCTGAAGCTCTCATATCGAGGAGACGGCTCCGGCGAGTAGTTGCGCTCCCTCCGGTACTCGCGCTCATGCACCACATAGTCGCTGCGACTCGGGCTGTGGCTCGTCACGCTGCTCCGAGGACTGACTTCGACATAATGCGCGCCGCCGTGATGACTCGAAATGTGACTCGCAGGAGGAGGTGGAGGCGGGGGTTGAACGAACACCGGCACAGGCTGGGGTGCGGGAATCGCGAGAGGCCTCGGGGCCGGGACTGCGACGTAGGTGGCAGAGGGTGGGCGCGGGAGGTAGCCCGACGAGGCTGGCCGGGATTCTCGAATCACTTCTCGAGATATGCGATGGGTGGATCGGCGGTGTCGAGAGGGTGAGGGCGATCTGTTGCGAACGACTCGGTATGGAACCACGACATCTTCCTCCTGCTTGACTTTGACGAGGCACATTGCGCACCAGTGAATAAGTAGTGTTTGAAGTGGTAAAAGCGATGCGACCGGTTGTGATTCGTGGTCAGATTGGATGTGGGTTTGAACGATGAATGGCCGGTGATGTAGGATGGAAGAAGTCTACTTGTGCGAAAGCAATCAGCCACGAAGTCGACGACGTCTCAGCCCGAAACGAGCGGCAGCTGAGAGGCGTTAAGAACTGGGCACGGCGCGAGGTTCCCAGGTGTTGAGGCCCAGCCACCTTGGAACGTTGCCCGTGACGGGGGTGGCTTTCCGGCTCTAGCCCTGTCAGAATCTCTCAGCCTCCACTACCAGAAATCTGCAACTGCTCGCATGGTTGGAAACAGGATAAATAAAACTAAGGTATGCTCATGGATCACATTTCCAGTTAATAAAGACAAAAGAACCCAGACCAGACACCCGTGATATTACACTCGCAACCACATCCACCATATCATCAATCTCCCGTACAAGATGTCTCCAAAATCGTGGCCATGAAAGGCTTTTCATCTAGAGAGTTATTCCCTTTATATCCCCGCTTGTTGTGCCATTACCTCGCTTGACCGCTGTTAAAAATGCATGCATCCATGATCCCAAAAGATTCGGAGTTCTCTACACGAAAGTCAAGTACATCTAGTAGAAGCTTAATCGTCCATGGGCTTATCTTCCAGTTGCACGCCTCTCGATTCGTCTCCCCTCAAGCTTCCAGTTGAGTCCCTGTTCGTGCCTCTAGCGAGGCTACCGGCATGCTTTCTAGGAAGAGGCACGCGGGTACTAGAAGGGCCTGGATGCTCTACTGTATTATCGATGCTTCCATTTGTGCCGTTTCCTTCGCCAGTCGGGCTCGCTTCCAAACTTCCAGGGACCTCTAGGGAATTGCGAGATCCGGCGGTGCCCCTACGCTCCGCCGTTGGAGAGGCAGTGTTGACTGGGAATCTGGTCTGGCTTCGGTCGCGGCGGTGAGATCCACGAGGATTGGGGCCGGGGGACGTAGCGCGAGGGGAACGTTGTGCTGCAAGGGCACGACTACGCTCTTCAAAATTGGCACGTCGATTGCTCTCATCCGTAGAAATGGCTCGGGGACGTTGGGCACCCGATGACGAGTGAGTCAGAGTGCTAGCGCGTTTGAGCTCTCCAAAGATCGAGTCTTTGTGTGCGAAAAGGTCGCGGATGAGACGGTAGCTGTAGCGCTCATTCATTGTCAAGCTAGATTCTTGACGTGGTCGAAGGATACAAGGAGCGAGGTTGGTGGCAAGGGCAGTGACATAGGCTTCATCCGCCGAAGTAAGCTCAATGAGACGGGTGAAGTGAGTGGTGATGGCATCAAGAGTTGCAATGTTAGCAAGACGGAGCTGTCCAAGTGTAGACTGGATAACGGAGACGCGGGTCTCTTCCGATGCATCCGTAGCGGTAGTGCTGTAAATTGTCTTGATAATTTCATAAACGTGGGAGGAAACAAGTGAGTCTACAAGTCGTCAGTGTATGTAGGTCATAATTCAGATGAGGTAAACATACCAGGTAACTCGAGGAGGTAGAGTTTGAGGACGCTGGCAACAATGGGTATGTCATATTTCTCGAGAACCTCTTGTGGGAACGTCTTTCCGGTGTCAATGGCAGCCCGCAGGTCATGGGTTTGCGCTAGAGGAACGTCCCAAAGCCAGATGCCGCGGCGAGCTTCATCGCCCTCAAGGTCGGGGTAGTGATTGTCCAGGAAAGTGAGGATCGTAGTTACGAGGAGAGGTACCCGTTTCCGGTCAGACCGGGCCCTTGCCTCCAGATCCACACCGAAGGTTTGCTCTATGCTTTTGTCAGTATATACATGCCTTGCTAGTCGAATCTGTGACACTTACCATCGACGGAATTGTAGTAATTCTCATAAGGCGTGACTTTCGGAAGGAACGGTCCTGTTCTGTAGTTCTCCAGCATGTATCTAAGATCGCCCAATGGTTGGACGGTCTCCTGAAACAACATCATCTTGTCTACAGTGCTCTGCAAACTGGGAATAACGTTGCTGACGGCGCCGGAGAAATCTAGAATGACCGACTTGATTGCCTTCAGCCTATCCAATTCGCATCGCTCCATGAACTTCAAATGGTCAACTATGGCTTCTTCCAGGTTGCATCGCAGTGAGTCGAGCTTCTTGACAGACTGTTTGTAACGATCATCAGCTTCGCGGGCTTCTCGTCTGAGCCTTTCTGAGGGAGTCTCGTTGGGATATTGATTGTTGAGCGGGTTCCAACCGGAAAGATACTCTTGCACTGCGCCTACGGGCGAGTCAACAGTGAAGCTATCGGTGGACATGGCGGTTGAGGCGCGCTCCAAAGTCTTCTTTTTCTCGGGAACTCCAGTAATCTGGAAGACCTTTGGTTTCCACTGATAGTTCATCCGAGAGCTGTTCGCAAAAGCGCTACCGACATTGCCAACAAGACGAAGCCAGCCATTGGTAATCATATCTTGGCCTATTCTCTCTGCATAGCTGACACTGCTAGCACCCAAGTGCTTTTGGATGTACTCAGTGATATCCGAACCAGATGAGCAGTTCTGATAAACACCTAGAATCGGAACCTTGACCTCACCAAGCTTGATATTTTCCAGGGCATGGGTGAGGATCTTCTTGATCTGCTCAGGCTGGTAGGTTTCGTCGCCCAGCTCAACTGGGTCGTCTACGCCATCTTCTGCTTCGGTCATCTTGATCGTCGGGACTCTCATTTTCGGGCTCTGGACTGTTTCATTCTGAGGATCCTGAAAGGCAAGTTTATCCTCCTCCTCGAGATCTTCCACCAGTCGACACTTGTTGTAGTACTGGGAGCGGAACTTGCGCACTGCTTCAGCCTGTCGGTCATGGAGCTTGATTCGAGACTGGAGGTCATCCTGCGAGCTCTGGACGCGGAATGCATGCGCTTCGCACCAGCGGCCGAAGGGGTTCGTTACCAGCTCCCTGATGTTGTTCGCTATCTTGCGGTGGTTCTGGGCAGCCGACTCCATCTCGGTGCGGATGCCATCATAAGCCTAGCGATTGTGAGCCAAAGTTGCAAGCCATGCACGCAGGTCTCGACTCACCTTGCGCACACTGGCGCCCTCGTCGCGGGAGAATCCCCCCGTTATGCGCTCTGAGGCGGGCGAGATGGTGCCCAAGCTGTTGCCGTAGATCTCTTCGGCGTCAGCTCGCATGCGAGCGACGGTGAGGACCTGCTGGTTTTCCTGGATGCCCTGCTGCAACTTCCCAAAGAGTACCCCCAGGCCTGCAAAGGTCAGCACACGTACATGAAGAGCGGCGCATGACGGGGGTTCGTACCGCCGGCGTAGTCGTTCGACCAGAACGATCCTGCGAAGCCCACAGTCGACGCCATTGTGAAATCACCCGGGTATCGACAAATCGTACAAACGCCTCGCTAACAGTGAAGGAAAAGAAGGCGAGCGAGGCAGCGAGCGGCGAGGCAGCAGCGGGAGGAGGTGTGGTAGTGAGCGTGGAGAAAGTCTGGGGAACAACTCGGAGCGTCCAGCCCCGGAGAGGCACGTTGTGCGGTGCAGGCGTCACAGTCACTCGGCGTGGCACGTCGGGAGCGTGTTTGCGGCGGAGCACGGGGACGAGCTGTGGGAGCGGCAGTGGCAAGAGGGCGACAGACTCTGCTGGCCGTGTTCGAGGGCGGATTGGGAGCGAGGCTGATGGGTTCAGGAGGCCTTTTCCCTCAAAGACTGCGGCCAGCTGAAGAACGTCCAAAGTCGCCGCATCCCTGCGGGTCTAGCGATGCTTGGCTTGCGCCGTTACCCAGTCGCGCCCGGTTCAGTATCTGCTCCTGATCTCCCACAACCTCACGCCGCCTGGCTACTTCGGGCCTACGAGTGACGAGCGCCCTTCTGCTTTCCCAGGTCCCTCCCACAATGCTTCCGTAATTCCGCTGGCGTCCTTCCTATAAATACCAGACAGGCCTCAAATACCCCGTGCACGGCCACGCACGCAAAAACACACAATGGCCCCTGCTGGTGGCTCAGTCGCCGGCGACCAGAGCACCCTCAACTACGCCAGGCACATCAACTACTGGCGGAGGAATCTGAAGACATTCCTACCGCATCACTACACGGGCAATGATTCCAACCGCATGACCTTTGCTCTGTTCATCCTCTCTGCGCTCGACTTACTAGGAGATTTACAGGCAGCCTTGTCAGCTGAAGAGCGCCAAGGCTACATAGAGTGGGTCTACCACTGCCAACTCCCAGAGGGCTGTTTCCGAGCTACTCCCGGAACCGACTTTGGCAGCTCGAGGAATGCAGAGAACAAGATCTGGGACCCTGCCCACGTGCCAGGAACCTACTTTGCGCTTCTTATACTTGCACTGCTCGGAGATGACTTGAAAAGAGTAAAGAGAAGGGAGATTCTCCTTTGGCTGACCAAGGTGCAAAGGCCCGACGGGAGCTTCGGCGAGACTGTGGGGGAGAACGGCCAGGTCGAGGGCGGCAATGACCCGAGATTCGGCTACATGGGCACCGGCATCAGATGGATACTCAGAGGCCATGCCGAAGGGCCGGTCGATGGTGTGCCTGATATAGACGTGGACAGCTTCGTCGAATGCGTTCGGCGGTCGGAGACGTACGACGGAGGTATCACCGAAGCCGCATTTCACGAAGCTCACGCGGGATTCGCCGCTTGTGCAATCAATGCCCTATATTTCGTCAATCGCTTGCCACTTCCTTCCACCCCCTCTCAGACGTCTGACAGTCGTCCTCGTGGAGTTTCGAATCTCCCTTTGACACTGCACTGGTTGGCCTCGCGACAGACGCTGACATTGGAGCACGAGGATGCTATGGATACCCTCGGGTATGAAACCGACACATCAGCAGCATGCCATGACTCTCACTCGTTTGTCAAACTTAAAAGCTATCCTTCCACAGCCGGTGTACAGTCTTTCCAAGACCTGCCGAAGTCACAGTCCGAATTGCAATGGGTGGGCCTGAACGGCAGGTGCAATAAAATAGCAGACACATGCTACGCGTTTTGGGTCTCCACTCCACTTAAGCTTCTGGGACATCTCGATCTCGTGGACATCAAACCTATCCGACGTTGGTTGCTGGACCGAACACAGCATATGGTGGGTGGCTTTGGAAAGCTTCCTGGTGACCCTCCGGATATTTACCATTCGTATCTCGGCCTAATGGTTCTCGCCATTTTTGGGGAAGCAGGATTGAAGGATGTTGATCCGGCTCTATGTATGAGTAACAGAGTAAAAGAACATCTCGAATCTCTACCCTGGAGGAGGGAGATTGTTGGCAATTAAGACCCATCGTCCACGAATTTAACTCTAGGTAGCTTGTCGAGAAGGCACTCTGCATTGTCAAATCCCATGCACAAGAGACCGTAGATAATGTGAATGACAATACCTGACTTTAACCTTCAATTCAAAGTTAAAGAGTCCACGAATATGACGTCCCTAAATTCTGCCACTAGCGCCACACCCAGCCCTATCGGCAAAAATCCCAGCACCTCCGCGCATCTCAACTTTTTCTCGACCATCACCTTCGAGCTCCCCAGCTCCAAACGCCAACCCGTAACCCCCCATATCTCACAGCACAATGTTCAACGTACGCCCTCGGCCTCGGCCCCAGCTCCTGGGTCCTCCCTCCAAGAAGAGAAAAACCAACTCGTCCGCGCCCGCAGAAATAACCTTCGACCCCGCCGCGCGCGAAGAATACCTAACCGGATTCCACAAACGGAAAGAAGCACGCAAGAAGCATGCGCAGGAGGAAAACTTGAAGAAGGAGAAGGAGGAGAAACTCAGATTCAGGCGTGAGGTACATACACGACCCCAACACCACCGACATTCCCCTACCTTGGCCACGGCGTTTGTCAAAGGATGGGAGGATGAAAGCGAGATTGTGGCTGACGAGTAAATGTGTGCAGATCCGCCAGCAGCGCAAAGAAGACCTCGAGCGCCACGTCAGCGAGGTCAACATGCTCCTGCGCCGCGCCAACGGCGACCTCAGCGACGCAGACAACGACTCCAACGCCTCCGACGAAGAAGAAGAAGAATGGGGAGGCTTTGCGGACCCCGTCGTGCCCGAGGAGATCGACCGCGAGGAGGAGTACATCGACGAGGACAAATACACGACAGTCACCATAGAGTCGGTTGGTATTTCGAAAGAAGGATTTGAGAAGGCGGGTGGGGAGAAGAAGGACGACAAGGATGGGGAGGATGAGAAGAAGAAGAAGAGGGTGTGGACAGTCGAGAAACCGAAGCGTACGCGGCCAACGGTTAAGAAGAAGAAGTTTAGGTATGAGAGTCCCGCGGATAGAAAAGCAGCGAGGATGAAGATCGGGGCGAAGAATAGGGCGGCGGCGGAGGCACGGAAGGGCAAATAGATGAGCAACTCATATTTCTGAGTATGAGTTTGGAGGCATGTGGCATGAGATTGCATGAGCAGATACCCAATTATGAGCATTGCAAAGTGAATTTCTTTGAATATAGACAGTATATCACCAGCACGAGACGAGAGGCGATCAGTCAGGGGCACGAGCAACCAAAAATGTATTGCCACGCTCAGAGCTTATCTAAAGCGTACAACTTATACCTATCCATCTCAACGCAACCACGGGAAAAGGACAAGTATGCAAGGGAACGAAGAATCCGCCCTATGCATCCATCCCACGCTCAAGAATCCATGTGTCGTCCTATGTTCAGCTAATAATCTCCTAACGACAGTCAACAACCATGAAAGAGAATGACGACGGGGGAGATCAGATGTTACCGATCTCCTTGACGAAGTCATCGAGCTCCTTTTTGGTGTCCGCGTATTTCTGGGCCATCTCCTCGTACTTGGTTTCCCACTGGTCTCGGGACGCCTCGAGGGCCTGCACTTTGCGTTCGTAGTGGCCGGATTTGACGTCGGTCTGGCGGAGCCTGTGAAACGCGTCAGCACAAGTCTTCCTCAACCACGGGGATAAACATATAACACGCAGAGGATTGGAATGGGGAAACGGGGTTCTTACTTCTCGTTGAGCTCGCGGATGGTCCTGTCAGACTCCTCAGCCTCTTCCTCGAGCACCTGGATCTTGCGCTGCATGCTCTCGGCTTGGGAGCCAGCTTGGGCGCCAGCGCCGGCCTCGTCCTTGTAGGTCTTGACTAACGCTTCGAGTTTCTCCACCTCGGCCTCAAGGACCTGGTTCTTGTGTGACAGAGAGGTGACTTCCTGCTCCTTTTGCGTCGTCTCCGTCTCCAGCTTCTTGACTGCGATCTTGAGCTCGTCGGCTTTGGAGGAGCTTTCCTCGGCCTCGATGCGGAGCATCTCCATCTTCTGTGATTTGGAGTCAGCATCCAGGTCAGCTAAAAGATATCATGCACCACCCGAGGGATGAGGCTGTGGATGTGGGCTCTTTCGGGGGTGAACCATCCGGCAGAAGTGCTGTCCTGCACAAAGGGACATGGTGGGGTAGTTCGGGGGGTCTGACCTTCTTGATTGCGTCCATGGTTGCGGAGTGTTGTGGTTGTTGTAGGAAGTAGGACCTGAAAAGGCAGAAGCTGTAAGAGGAAAGACGTGTGCAGATTGTGGGCGAGGTGTGTTGTGGTGGAGGTGTTTTGTCTGAGGAGGTGTCTTTGTCAAGTCTGATAATGCATGCGGGCATGGGGCACTGCCGTTTAGGCAAGAACAGGGGTCAACGCCAAGGCCGCGGCAAAACGCCGAAGCTCCGTTCTCGACCATCGACCTAGCAACGGCAGTAAACAGAGACCACCGACCTCGTCTCCATCAACCCTTCGCGATCTACACCACGTTCAATGTAACAGCCGCCATGGACCTTCTCGCCGCAAACGATCAGGAGAACCTGGCCCATAACCTGCACGCGGGTGCTGCCGGAAAGTCGCTCAATGCCGGCCTCAAGGGCTTCAACGCCAAAACACCTGGAAACAAGGCCCCGAAGACGCCTTTCAAGATCCCGCTGAACGACGAGAATGCTGTCTTCAAAGCTGGAAAGTCGGCCATGAAGACGAACGGAAAGGGAAATGAGAATCTATTTATGACAATGAAGAAAGGGGGGAAACTGGACGACAATGCTTTCGTTACGCCTGCTGGTGAGCTCACATTCCCGCGTACTAAGCTGAAAATCTTACTGATATCGTGTGAACAGGCCCTCGTACTCGCGCCCCCTTGGGCATGAAAACGACCAATGCCAAAGCCCGAGCCTTCCAAACACCTGCGCCGCTCTCTGGGTCTGCGAAGACGCAGAAGATTAGTCCTCGTCTCCGCCGCCCGAAGGTCAAGATCCATCAGCCGGAAGCCCAGAACGAGGAGGAGGATGACGTCCCAGAGGTTGAATACATGCCTCCGAAAGAGATCCCGCTCGCTGATGAAACGGAGAACTTGCCCGCAGACTGGAAATTCCCCATGTTCGAGGGGACGAACATGACCCGAGGTGTCTACTCCGCCTACGTCAACCCGGTCGAGGACGATGGTCGCACTCGTAAGGAGCGTGAATTTGAGGAAGGTCTTGCTAGGGACAGGAAGAAGAGGGATGAAGAGTTCGACAAGATCTTTGCAGAGACCATGGCGCAGGACGAAGCTGAAGCAAGGAGGCGCCTTGGAATTGAGTCACCCAAGAAAGCTGCTCCCAAAGGAGGACTGCCCCCCAAGAAGAGGGTGCCCGGTCCATCTACACTAAAGTCCAAGTCCGCTGCTGCCGCCCTCTCGCCAGCCCCAAAGCCAACCTACAATCCGCCGATTGCGATCACCAAATCACGCGTCCCAGCAAGTTTGCTGCCAGGCAGGAGGCCAGCGAAGCCATTGATGAATCCCTCCACTTCTCGTCACGCTGCAGCCAACGCTGCATCTAAGAGCACCATTGGATATGCCCAAGGCCGTTCCAGTGTCACTTCTCCCCGCAAGCCACTATCCAATGTCATGAAACCCGCACCCTTCTCCACAACCTCCCGCCAACCTACCGCCATCTCCTCTATCCACAACCCCAATGCGAGTGTTACATCCACATCGTCAAAGCGTACTTTCTCTCGCTCTAGCTCCAACGCAACTCTTGTCGCTCCGTCTCAAGAGAACGACTCTTACCAAACTGCCGAGGACATCGAGCGCGAAATGCAGTTTCTGCTTCTTCAAGACGACCCCGATGATGAAGAGGTCGATGCGTGGATGAACAACTTCAACACCCAGCTGGGCGGCGATGGCCTCGACGACGAATTCGCCGACTTCCAGCTTCAGCTTCCCGAGAGCTTGTAGAGGATTCTTCAAAGATGTACTGTGAGTGGAGGTGTTGCATTCTTTCAGGTGTTTGGCTGGCTGGCTGGCTAGCTGATATTGGATGGTGTTTTGGTATTGGGTATCGGAATATCTGTTTCGAGCAACATTCTGGACGGAGTTAGGACTGTTTTGGGCTACCTACTCTCTTAGACACCATTCGCTTTTCAGGGGGTGCTATTGTACCAAGTTCATGGGGTTGTCACAGCTAGACTAATCCAGGCTGACTTTTACTACTACTTGTGATAACATGGAATGCTTTTAGAGTTCAATTTTAACATGCGAGGAATTAGTAGAGTAATGAGTGAGGTGTGATTTAACAAACGTGTGTTCTTGAACTCAGACCCAGCACCTCTTTTAAATATTCCTTAACGCATAGGAGTTGTGGCCCATGTTCTGCAGGTAGTTTCTTTATATTAGCTGGCATAGTAGCGTCGCATAGATGTAGGCTCATCAGTGCAACCCCCCCATACCGAGCGTGGTTTTTTGTTCTATCTGGACGACTTCCTCTAACAAAAGATTGGTGAAATATAACAGCGGGTGTCGAGATGAATTGAATACCATAAAAGCAATTTGTGCACTTGAAAGCAAATAATACATTGACACTAGATGGGCACGAATGAGCAGACTACGTCACATAAGTATGTATTTTTTTTTTCAATTCAATTCAATTCAATTCAATTTTCTGCAGTACGTGTACAGTGTACGAAGCAGTAGAATAATATCTCTACCACAGCGACTATCCCAAACTCCGCGGCAGGAGATTATGCATTTCTTCCTCAACCTTCTCTAGTCTCCAGTCTCGCGTTGAGCCACCCAACTTTTCAACCCACAATAGGAAAAAAGGAAAACACTCACTACAATTACGTAGTAATGTAGTAATATCAGAACGAAGCCTCCGGGAAATAGACTATTACCTAGAGTGCTGCGCATGCATGGCCTCCCAAATAGAAAAAAATGGAAACTCCGTAATTCGCCATGCTGGTAGTAATGGTTCATGATGAAGAAGGAACTGAACCAATGAGAAAGATTTGTCATGAGATGTAGAAAACCGAGGGCGGTTCTACGTAAGCGGCCGTGAAATGAGTGATTATATGTGATAGGGCGCCATGGAGGGATGGCCAATCCAGAGATGTCTCCCTACTTTGCTTCACCGGCCTACTCCTCTTCGTCCACGGCGTAGAGGTTCTGGCCTAGGATCTTGTTCATGGTGAACATGTGCACGCGGTCCTGTTTAAATACGGCCCGTAGAGCGTCGTCGCACCGGATTTGACGCCTGTCTTCTGGGTCTTGGAGGTCCCGCGCCTTCACGTACTCCCAGATTTTCTTTACGGTCTGAGGTCGCGAGAGCTATAAAATTAGTCAGCATGTATAAATTTTAGTATCGGATAAGGAGCTCAGGTCGTCAGCTCCGAGTGAACACTTTAAAGATCTCAGGTAAGTCCGTGTAGAAAATACAGCAAGACTCAGTAGGGTCTTTTGATCCTTCCGCCCTCCAGCTGCGGTCGCGTGCCTACTCTCCAAAGTGTTCGCTCGGAGGTGATAATATAGAGTTGGAACGTTGTCTAAGGTGTGACGAAGCTTGAAAATAGAAGTAACTTACGATGGTCTCGCCTAGGAGCTCGGCTAGTGCGGGGGATAGATTCATAGGCTTCTGTGAGGTTGTTAATTTCCGTTTCTACTTGGAGATATAATTGGGAGAACCTACGTGGAACCCTCCAGTCCGCTTGGGCGACTTCTTCTCGCTTCCGCTCCCTGACCCAAGGTCACTATCATCCTCATCCTTCACCTTGTTCGCGCTCTTCTTCTTCTCCTTCTTCTTCTTCGGAAGTGCCGTGCGCTTCTTTGTATTCCCGCCTCGAGTAGACCTTGCCCGAGACCGCAAGTTCTCCTCGGCTTGCAGTTTTGCGGCGAAAGCAGCATCGGCATCCTCGGCGGTCTTGCTCTTCTTCTGTTTCTTCTTAGGCGGAGACTGTTCTAGCTCTGAGAGAGCAGACTCGTCGTCGGGTGTACGCTTCTTGGAGACCGAGTCGCTGCCATTCTCGGAGGTATTGGCGGTGGTGATAGCTTTCGTACCATTGGTGGTGGGCGCTTCGACGCTCGGGATAGCTCCGGCATCCTCTAGATCCGGTGCGCCGTCGCGCTCGTTGAACTTGTCGAAGCGCTTCATGATGAGGGCCGTCACGGCATCCTGGTCTCAAATGTCAGTATAGCTCAAATCGAGTCGGACATCGCCTGTAGATACCTTCTTCGCTGAGATATCATGGCCGAGCCGTTCTTGGAGGCCCTTCCGTATGCGCTTGGCGGAGATGGTGTTCAGGTCACTCGCCGCGAGAATGTTGTCGATGATTAGGGTATACGACGCCTCTACGTCAGGTGGGAGAGCTGAAGAAAACATAGGTCAGATCAGCGCGTACGTGTAGATAGCCCAGTGACGGGACTTACAGGCCATGGTGCGTGCGTGCGTGCGTGGTCAAGCTCCAGTGCGGGTAAAGGACCGGCGATGTCGATGCTCGGGTAGGATTGCTGAGGGCGAAATCGGAGCGGTGGATAGTTGCAAGTAAGTGGGCGTGTCACGCCTCAATCGCAGACGCGTGGTGGTCGCAGATCGCGAGAGACAATGAGCGACGGATCAGATGGTCCCAAAAACGATGGAGCTGGTGCGGTAGTGGGGGTTAGCCGCTGTATCTCCGCCGCAAGCCAAAGTGACGGCGTGAAGGGTTGTTTTGGGACGCTGTCTGCGGCGAGCTATACGAACAAGTAGCAGCTATAAAAGAGAGAGCTAGCTCGGCGGTGCTGCGGGATCAAAGGTGAAGGGAGCGTAGTGAAAGTCGAGCAGAGGTCAGTCGTGTATGCTCTGGGCCGCAGCCAATCAGCAATCAGGCACATCGGCCCGCAGAGGAGGCTGGGAAACCGCTTGCATGGCGTGCAGCAGCCACCCACACCCACACCCACACGAGCAACCAGTTCACGCTTCACTTTCAGATTGCTTATTGCTTGCTGGCTACTTGCACTGGGCCGTGTCAATAAAGTTGCAGCATTCAACCCAGCTTTCATTCATTCACATCACCAAACACCCGACCCCGTACATCTGCCTCTCCACCTGCGGCTTGATCTGGTACCAATCAGCCCTCCGCTCCGCAAACTCATACACCTCCTCAGCCCTAAAGATCCCATGGTATCGGTCCGAGTCAGCAATGATGGTTGCGATCTCCTTTGCATGGTTCGGGTCAATCAAGTAGATTTGCGAGAGCTCCCGCAGTGCGGCAAAATACTCCGTCAGCGATTTGTTGCGGAGGGACACAATGTACGTGTTGTAAGCGTTCATGTCGCTGCCATCGTCAGTGAGAGCACCGCTCGGGTTGAGAAGCCAGAAATTACCTGATGAGCTTGATTGCGCCGTCCACGCTGATCCTTTGTCGCTTCAAGTGCTTGCACAGCGCAGTGAACAGGCGCAATCCCACTTCCTGGTTGAACACATCTAGCACGTTCTTGTCCGTGCTACCAACCAGCATGTTGGTGTGGGACGACACGATCTCGATCACCTTCAGTGCCGTATGACTAGGCCCAATGTCGGACATCTCCACTATTCCGTTCGACCCTGCAGTGGGATTGAAGTCGGTCGGTGTCTGCGTCGTTCCACAAAGGTATTCAACTTCGTCCATCAGTACATCAATGCCTTTGTTCAGCCCTGCAGCAACTCGCTCATCCAGCATCTGCTCGAATCTTTTCTTCTGTTTCAACGCCTGGCTCACGAAATCGTCTCGGTCGGTTAGATTGGCCGCGACTAATTCTTGGATGTAGAACACATCTACCATCTGCTGTATCAAATCTCCAACATTTACTAATTCGAGAAATGCTACCAGCGGTGCTACGCCTTCTTTACTGTGGTCAACCACCTCACGCGGCTTGTATGCCGACAGATGGTTGACTGCCTTGTCAAATCCTGGTTTCATGTGCCGATCTCCTAGAATCTGAAGGAGGCTCATGAAAATATTCTCGCATTGCTCTTTTGCCTCCTCGCCAGATTGGCCACCAAGTCTCACAAATCGTGCAGCTCGCTCCAAGCTTGCTTTGGCTGTATGACTTAAATTCAAAGCAACTTCAATACTGAACAGAGACCGAATCCCTTCTAGACGAGAGTTCATGATAGCGGCTTTCGCGGCAAGCTCAGAAGTTGGAGCTTCGGGGCGCGGAGAAGCTGGTCGTTCACCAGGTATAGGCGTGCTAGATCTCGAGTTGGTTTCTAGAGTACTAGCATTCACACCGGGAATGACTGTTGTCGGTTTGCTGGAGCTGGCACCTCCAAATGTAGGCAAGACATTGACAGGCATCATTACCACCTTTTTGAAGGAAGTGAGGAAGTCCCGCTTCGCAGCTTGTCGATTGACATTCGCCATAAAGAAAGTTTCGGTAGTTTGCTCCTCTTCTGACAGTCGCTTCTCCCAAGCTTCCACCTCAGCAACCGATTTTCGCTTGAAAAAATCTAGCTCTTCTTGCAAGTAGAGGTCTATATGCGGCTCGAAACAGCGAGAAATGATCCGGAACACCTCATCTTCAAAGTTGGACTGTGAACCTTTTGTGGGCTTGAGTGAAATTGCAAGTTGGAGGGCTTGCTCGAAAACGCCAGCAACCGCCTTCAGGTATGCCTCAATGCTGACATCATGAGCTTCGTCAAACAATGTGGTGATGTACTCCGAGATGACGTCCTCCCCAACGCGCTCAAGGAAGGGCTGCAGTACATCAATTGCAGTTGGGAAAACGCGATCAATGACAGCAGCTTCTTCGTTCAAGGTAGTGGCTAGGCCCTCAAAGAAGTCATGGGATGGTTGCAGGGAAATTTGGCTCGGGCCGGTATTCCGTAGACAGTCTGTAGGATTTCCCAGATTCTCCTTTTCCAGCATCAAACGGTGGTTATGAATGAAGGAATCGACCCCAGCAGCACCACCATTCAAGGTTACTAGAACTTGGGCATATCTCTTCATCCTTCCATCCAAGTCTTTTGATTCATTTCCTTGCTCGAATTCGCGAAGCACAGCGTTCTCAAAAATGCCCATCATAGTATCCAATTTCTCCTCGCGCTGGCTCCACCCCTGTGCAAAATCGCTCTTTGAAAACGTCTTCAATTGCGACAACATTTGGGCCTGTTGCTCGGGGTCTCGGTATGTTCGGAAAAGGACTGGATCTGTGTGACTCCTTGATCTCGCAAGATCAAAGTAATATGGTGAGAGAGCGCCATAGATCTTCCCGTACTCTTGTCGTGCCAATCCCCTGATCGACCGGACTCTTGACAGAATTTTTAAAGCCGCGCCGGGGTTCTGGGTAGACGCTTGTGGTGAAGCCGAATTTCCAGCGGGCGATAATGTCATGTCATCGAATCCCTTGTCCAGCGTTGCAGCTCTTGGCCTGACTTTCCGATCCAGAGACTTCCGTTGCATATCTTCTTCCAGTCCGGCATCAAACAGGGTCACGCTGATCTTTCGCTCTTCGTCGCCTCCCCTAGCAATTCCATGAATACCGCCGTTGATCCCGGCACCCGTTCTTGCCGCGACTTCTGCCTCTTTGGCTCGCTGGCTTTCGATCTTTCTCCGCATAGCTTCTTCAAATCTTTGCCGGGCTTCCACCTCATTCCAGCAGCCCATGCTCTTCAGCCGTTGTATCCATCGCGTGTCATCATAGACCATCTCCTGCATTCGTTTCGAGGTCCGGGCAAAACTGAACATGTCGGGAATGGGCAGATAATCGAGGATGGTAGCGATAAGTTCTGCAGGAGTCAGTTACAAACTCGGAGCATTGGATTGGGAAGTCATACCAGCAGGCAGGATAGCCTTTGAGTCCTCCACGAGCTGCGCAGTCCGCAAAGAGGCGAGAACCGACGGCTGCACGACCGGCGGCACGGCCCGCTTGAAATTCGACTTGGTGGCCATTCTGGGGGTATCAAAGGGTACGGTGGAGCTGTTTATCGTTCTGAATGGTGATTCTCCATTTTGGAGGTGTGGTTGTGACGCGGGGTGCGGCGGTTGCGGGGCCCACAGGGACGCGGGTGTTGTCGAGGTTCGAGGTTCGGACAAGCGAGCAAACAATGCCTCTAAACCCCCGTTAGATAAATAGGCCAACGCCCTCGACATAGCTTTGATGAAGTAAACTGCGACAAATTAATATCATTTACCCATAGCATTGTCGAGTTCCAGGCTCTGACCTTCATTTAAAATACTGTTCAAAGTACGAAGTACAAGATTGGGGAAATACTGCCCGTTGAACTCTCCCCATGCTATCATCTCCACAGCAATATTCTAATATCTATCATGAAAGTCACTCTAGCAGATATAATATAGACTAGTTGTGCACAGTCAATCGTATTATTTTTCTCCAGCTAAGACTACTTACATATTCTTTATAGACTATATGGGTTGAGTTGGAGGCCGCGAAAATGGAGGCATATAAGCCAATAACTATTGGATCCTCCCAACTTTGTAGTAAGTATTCTGCCGTCGTTAGGTATCAATTAGTCCCGTAGTTTCGCTTTATTTCACAGATGTGTAAATTTGTCGTCTTCGCCATGGTAATATTGCGCTCAACCACACCATAGAACGTGATATTAAACATTTGACAGTATTTCCGACGCGCTCCATGAAAGTCTAACAAGAAATATCCCATTCACATTCCTCATATCGGCGGGAAGTTGGAGTTAATGTTGCGAAGCATGCTTACTAAGCGATTGCTGAAGCCTAGCGCATTCTTACTTCCCTCTCATCAACTACTGTTGAAGGCCGGTGCATGGGCCACGAATCCACAGATAATTGATTCTAATACGTCACATGGTCTTTATTTCCTTTACATCTTAACCCTCTTCTAGTTTCCTATATCCTATCTACGCGTCAAAAAGGCACAGTAACAGCTAGCCACCAAATCATGACTGCCCAGCTTCCGCACCCAGTTACAGCCCCGATCCCTCGATACCACTCCAAGACGGCGTTTTCTATCCCATTAGACCAAAAGGACGCTATTATTCGTGTTAGTGCCTATCATCGGAAGGACTTTGATCGCGCAGTCACTTGGTTCACACCTCGCAAACATAGCAACGGTGTGACGTGCCTCTCAACCGCGTTCCGCGAACCGACGACATCACTAGGAGATCTTGACCGCCTTCCTCTCGAACTTATCAACGAAATCTGTCTACAGCTGGACATTGTGTCACTACTCTACTTGCGCCAGACCAACGCTCGAGCCCGGCATGTGATCAACGCACTCCACGAATACCAGATCGTTACCACACATGCCCTCGACCCCCTCTATGCGCTACTGCGAACACGCTCGGCCTCGCGCGTTACATTACTGGGTTTCTACCGCCTTCTCTGTACACAGAGCTGCTCCCTCTGTAAGGACCAGTACGGCGATCTTGTCTACCTGCCCACTTGGAATCGATGTTGCTCGAATTGTGTTCGGAGCGGTGCTCCTGAACTCTACCTTGTAACACTCACCACCGTCAAGCGAGTCCTCCACCTGTCGAAAACATCTCTCGCGAAGCTTCCAGCATTCACAACGCTTCCGGGGATATATTCTATGGATGAGCGATCATATTCAAGTCGAACAACCATTGTTCCTACCCAGTCCGCTTTGTCCGCCTATAGCGAGGAGAATGGTGGGACTGGACCAGGGCGAGACTTGTTAAACAAACTCCACGACCGACCTGTCCTTACTTTTATGGCCTGTTGCGCGATACCCAGCTACAATCCGCAAACCCACCAAATCGAAAACGGAATATCTTGCGCTGGCTGTCAACTTGCCTTACAGGATGGCATCAGCACTGGTATGGGAGAATGGGCCTGTGATGTTCGCGATATGGTATATTCACGTGACGGGTTTCTAAAGCACTTTGTATGGTGTGAACAGGCACAGGTTCTGTGGTTAGGAAGTAACAATGGGACAGTTGAACCTCCCAAATTGCCGTATAGCTGCAAAAAAGGTGGCTATTTTACGCCTAGAGAATGAAGGCCAGCTTGCACTGCACGCGTATAGCCTTCACAGATAGGCTTCTATAGGATTGTCCTTGGTTGGGTGTAGTCAATTTACTACACTTTGAATATGATCAAATTGCAGCTTCTAAGTAAGTAACCAGATGCTTATTCCCTCTTATAGCTCTCGTAGTTGAACGTCAAAAGATGGGGAAATATTGATATCCACCACCGCTAACTTGTCCCCATAATCCCTAGGCCTCATTACCATCCTGATCGTAATATTTGACCGCAGCAGTTGGATTGACCAAGTGCTTCGAGCAGTAGTTGGTCGAATCCTTACCGAACCTTTTCAATATCGGTTGGCATTTGACATTGGTGCCTTGCCGTCCAGCACACTGGCAGAGTCGTATTCTCCTTGTACAATCAAAACATTTCACTTATCTTGGATGCCGTCCACAAATTGTTCTTTTATATATCCTAGGTCTCCATCGATACACTTTTGCATCGCCCGCTAGAACCTCAGACTCTTCACTCCTAGCCCAACGATCCCACCACACAATGTCACCAAATGAAGAACCGCTGGTACCTTCGATAATCTCGATGGAAATCGACGACGACAATGAAACCGAGAGCGAGTACCGGCTTAGGATTGGCCACAGAGTCAAGTACCTCAAAGTTGCAGCCGCCACGTTCGACCGAGCGACGCTTTCCTTTCCGATCGCGCATCTGCCCCCATTGCCATACGAGGACGACAGTTGGACCGTCGCAAGCATCTCTCGTAACGTCGAATCCGGCCAACTGCGGACCTCGTTATCGGGACAACAACTTGCAGGGGTTCGAAACATCTGGCACGGCGTCCGGGTCGACGTCCTCAACCTGAGCAGGGTCGAGCGGTTGACGGCCGCGACTTTCGAGGCCGTAGTATGCGAATCGACGACTCCCAGCATGGCCCCGCCGCCGCCGTCGCCGCCGCCGACGGTCATCGCAAAGATCGCCCGGTTCGAGTGGGAGATTCCTCGTATCGAGCGGGAGACGCGGGCGTACCAGTTACTCCAGCAGCGAGAGCCAGACCTCGCTCCGCGCTTCCTAGGACATATCCACGAGGGAGGCCGCGTGATGGGCTTCATGCTCGAGAAGCTAGAGGACAGGAGAGACGCGTCCATCGGCGACTTGGACGAATGCGAACGGGCGCTGGGGAAATTCCACGGCTTGGGTATGTTGCATGGCGACGTGAACCGGTACAACTTTCTTGTGGGGACTGACGGGGTCAAACTCATCGACTTTGAGCGCTTTGAGGAGGATGCCGCGGAAGAGGGGAGAGCGAGAGAGATGCAGAGTCTGCGTGCGGAGTTTGTTGACCAGTCTGGAAGGGGCGCGGGATTTGTTTTCAGTGGTTAGGATCTTTATCGGGAGATGGGATGATGCCCCTTCTATCTTGCAGTACACGTCGTTGAGAATGTTTGCTAGAGCTTGGGTTGTTTACTCTGCCTATCTGTTCAACATACTCCTAAGAAATTGCATGGACGGGGAAGAGAACCTCAATTACACCAGTAATATGCCTCGCTCGCCAATAAGCGATCAACTCTACATAGCCAAGTATCCCGTTGTGGTGGGTCAAGATAAGTCCCTTCCTTTAGGTAATAACATGTTTGCCTGGAAGTGAGGGGCAGAACCAGATATCGCACGATCGAGAACATAACATCTCCCATGACAAGAACATACTTATGCTAGCACATTTACCAACTGCATTTCTACTTCTAGATTCGTATGGAACATGTCCAACGTTTCCAAATTGACCAACCCCTTTCTCCGATGTCGCTGCACACCCAGTCGCAATCTCGCCCAGCAAGGCCATCGGAGGCGATCCCAGAAGACGGCCCTCGTGATGCTACATTCTGTCCTACGCCCCATTAACCAAAGACCGGGACAAGACGTTGGGTCAATGCTATCGCGAAACACAGCTCAGGCGCATACCAAAGACAATGAGATCGTCGCCACATAGGTCCTGCTCACAAGCGTTAGCATTCGGGAGCTTGCATGTGGGCGTATGACAGGCAAACTTCGGCCCCAGGCCGTGATTGAAACCTTAAAATGACGTTCCGTTACTCACACCCAGACGTTCAACCTCGCTTCCAAAGGTGAAGATGCGCCATATGGCTATTCTCGCTCATCCCACAGCTCAATGCCCAAGAGGCGTTGGACAAACCTTAGACACGGGAAGTTCTTGTCTCACTGGGTCTCCGGATGCGGCCAGTGGCACCGCCGAGCAGTGTGTTCACTCCGCTGATAGAATGCGGGATTAGAATCGCCACCAAAGGCAAACGAAGAGGGAATACGAGAGAAGAAGGCAGTGAGTTT
The DNA here is from genome assembly GCA_010093585.1 of Melanomma pulvis-pyrius CBS 109.77. Taxonomy (NCBI): domain Eukaryota; kingdom Fungi; phylum Ascomycota; class Dothideomycetes; order Pleosporales; family Melanommataceae; genus Melanomma; species Melanomma pulvis-pyrius. The sequence goes on from MU002150.1 coordinate 34,564, forward strand.
TGCTCGTGATGGAGCGCAGCCCC
>MU002151.1:0-34519 GCA_010093585.1 Melanomma pulvis-pyrius CBS 109.77
CCATTTGCCAGCCTAATTGCAAGCTAAATTAAGGTTGTTATCCTTAACTGAAGAGATTAGAAAAGGATTATATATGGCTAAAGACTGATCTATGTTAACGTGTTACACAGTACAAACGTGTTTAGAATGTGTTTCTAGAAAAAAAATTATTGTGCGCTGACAGGGGGCGGCACTCGGCAAATTATTTATCCAACTGATATGAACTAACTACGCAATTTTTCTTGAGACTAAACTGAATTAGGTAAGTCCAGTTCAACCGAGGTAAAAGTCAGGTCCGGATGACCTGCGTCCTGCGATGCACCACCAGCTTGCATCACCCATGCAATACGAACAAGAGAATACCAAATATCGGGAAGTCAACATCCGAAGTTTTCATATGCCATAGCTCTCCCACGCTCCCCACCCCCACTATATGTTTATTTCCGGGGTAAGGAGCTAGCCTGGCAGGGGTGTGAACTTGGAGCCGTCATCATACACTCATCAGCAATGATCCTCCATCTTTCTGCTTCCACGCTAGATCTGTTATCCCAACCACAATGATCATATCATTCGCTCTATCAAACGTGTATCGCGCATGTGTCACCCTTATCAGCCCTACTAACCACATTGCCTATCAAAAACGGAGACGTTAACTGCAGCATGCCAGCACCCTGGACTCGGCAGAGGATCGGCATGTCCAAAACCATAAAGAAACATCCTCGACCTGCATTTTGACATGGGAGAATCCTTGGTCCGTGGCTTATCGCACAGCTTTCTCACGTTTTTCCATGGGTAAGTGCTGTGACTTAGCACTCAATACCCTATCAACTACGTGCTATATGCCGCGAATAGATGCCCAGTCGGCGCAATTACACGCTGAGCGTTGTCGGGACTGAGACCAGCAAGTCCCGACGAGCGATTGAGGATGTGATAGACCTTAAATATTAGACTGCACTGTCTGCCCCCTTGGAGTTTTATAACTTGAGCCTCTCTCGATTTTGTATCAATTTCAATATGGCGGACTCAACTAAGACTCCACTACCGGTCGGAGCTGGATATGGTAATTCCAGTATCTGATCGTAAGTTCAAAACTAACGAAAATACAGGCGTTGTTGTCGGTATTGGCTTCTTCTTCGCCTTCCTAATGATAGGCATATCTTGGCTGCAGAACAAATATACAGTATACGATACCAAGCAGTCCGAGGAATTCAACACCGCCTCAAGAAGTGTAAAACCCGGACTTATCGCCTCCGGCATCGTTTCTGCCTGGACATGGGCGGCGACTTTGCTTCAGTCCTCTACCGTCGCCTACACGTATGGTGTAGCAGGTCCATTCTGGTACGCGGCGGGTGCTACCGTCCAGATTCTCATGTTCTCGATCTTAGCTTGCAAGGTCAAGCAGAACGCACCGAGATGTCACACTTTCTTAGAGATTATCAAAGCGAGATATGGGGCCGTGGCGCATTTGGTTTTTATGCTGTTTGCGTTTGTGACGAATATACTGGTGGGGAGTCAGTTGTTGCTTGGAGGTAGTGCGGTGGTGACGTCCCTCACTGGGATGCCGGTCTATGCAGCTATCTTCTTGATTCCTGTCGGTGAGTCTGGATGCTAAGGGAATATAGAATCGAAATCACTGACGTGTCTAGGTGTCTGTGCGTACGTTATTCTCGGCGGCCTGCGAGCCACCTTCCTCTGTGACTACTCCCACACGTTGATCCTCATGATTATTATTCTATACTTCATGTTCAACGCCTACGCAATCAGCCCTCTCATCGGCTCACCGGGAGAGATGTACGACCTCCTCAAGAAAGCCGGGACCCTGCGCCCGATCGCGGGGAACAAAGACGGGTCTTACCTGACATTGAAGTCCAACTACGGTCTTGTCTTTGGTGTCATCCAACTCTGCTCTGGATCCGGGACTGTCTTCTTAGACCAAGCTTATTGGCAGCGAGCGATTGCCTCGCGGCCCTCTACCGCCGTTCGAGCCTATCTCTTGGGGGGAATTGCTTGGTTCGCGATTCCTTTTGGATTCTCAACTACGCTGGGTCTCGCTGCTGCAGCACTCACAGACAACCCTCGATTCCCAACATACCCCAATGTCCCAACATCCGGACAGATCTCTTCTGGCCTCGCGGCAGCGTACGCCGCAGAGACTCTGTTAGGACAAGGAGGCGCTGTGGCCCTGCTCATTGTGCTGTTCATGGCGGTCACTTCTTGCGCTTCTGCCGAGCTCATTGCTGTTTCTTCGCTTCTGACGTTCGATGTGTACAAGGCGTATATTCAACCGAAAGCTACCCCGAAACAGCTAATTTTCGTCTCGCATATCATGATCTGTGTTTTTGGACTTACCATGGCGGGGTTTGCCTGTATTTGGAACGCAGCGTCCATTGATCTTGGATGGCTATTCTTGTAAGACTTGACCAGCACATAATTGTCGACTTTCAGCTAATCTTTCAAGGGTCATGGGCTTGCTCATAGGCGGCGCCGTGTTCCCAACCGCGTTCGCAATAACATGGAGAAAGCAGTCCAAAGCGGGCGCCATATCCGGTTGTCTCGTCGGGCTCGCCGCTGGCCTCACGGCTTGGCTAACCACAGCAAAACAATACTACGGCGAGATAACGGTAGAGACTACAGGCCTCTCATATCCGACCCTCGCCGGTAATCTAGCAGCAATAATGACGGGCCTGATTGTCAGTGTGACGGTCTCCCTCATCCGGCCCGCGAATTTCGACTGGGAGATTACACGCGCCATCAACGCTGTCGTCATTCCGGGCACGGCGCCAGATGGAGCCGTAACGCCCCCAGAATCATCGACGCCCGACCTCTCCGACTCGGGAGAGAAGAAGGGTGTCGCTGAATCCCCCATCGAGTCCGCGCCCACAAACACAACCACGCACTCACGCGCACCCCCACACGAAGCAGAAAAAGCTCTCCCCGCGCATCTCGCCCCCACCGCCGCCTCCTCCTCTATCCCCGAAGACGACCCCAAGACCCTGCGCCGGGCGTTCAAACTCGCCTGCATCGCGTCCTTTGTGCTGACCTTCGTCCTGGATTTCCTAGTTCCCATGCCCATGTTCTTCAGTGGGTATGTGTTTAGCAAGGGGTTCTTTACCGGGTGGGTGGTTGTTAGTTTTATCTGGGTGTTCTGCTCGAGTGCGATTAGTTGCTTTTTGCCGGTTTGGGAGACCAGAGAGAGCTTTGGGAGGTTGGTGGGACGGGTGGTGGGGGATGTTAGGGGCGGTGGGAAGGGGAGGAAGTAGGTGAGGATTTTCTTGAGGGCGTTCTGATGGGATCCCTTGGAGGAGGTCTGTACGGAGTTTTATGAGTTACGTCAGTAAGGGTTTCAGCAATAAGAGCAGTACCTGCAAGAGTATCTGCAGGAACAAAGATGGCAATAAAATTATATAATATATTCACAAGGAAACCAACGGTGACTAACCCCTTCTTTAAATCGATCTACTATTGCACCATCTATCTCATTATTTCTCCCCCAATCCCCATCCAACCCCAATCTCACAACTTTATCGCTACGACCTTCCCCCCCTCAACAAACGTCCCATTGACCCTCCCAATCGTACTGACATACAACACATCGCCGTCCCCCCGGGTCCTCCCAAACGCCGCAGACGTAGCCCCAAGCACCCCCCCAACATCCAACCCTTCAACCACACCCCCTTCTCTAACCTCAACCACTCCCCCCGTATTCCTCGCCACAAACACCGCCGACCCACCCTTCCCAAAAGCAAAATCATCCGCATCCAGCAACCCCGTAGCCAGCGTCTCCACCTTCCCCGTCACCCTGCCCGTCGCACAGTCTACCGCGACCCGCGACAGCGCCCCAGTAGCAGAATTGGAGTAGTACGCGAACCCGGCGCGCACCCGCAGGCCGTTGACCCCGGCCTTGACAAACGCGCCCGCGGCGTCGCGCCCGGGCTTCAGACTGGCGTGGTCGAGGGCCACGCTGCTCGCGCGCGTCCGCGTGTCGAGCGTCCAGAGGACGCCGGCCATGGAGTCAGCGATCAGCAGCGTGTGCGCGTTGAGGGGCGCCAGCCCGTTGAGCAGCTGACCACCGGGCACATCTGCGAGTTTCTGCACCACGGCGGCGCTGCTACTGCCGCCGCGGAAGTCGGCGCTCCAGATGCTGTAGGTGCCAGGGGTTGCTGTCTGCGGGATGTGGCCGGCGACGAAGGCGAAGTTGTCTGGGGCCAGTTCTGCGAGGCCGAGGAGCCCGGTTATGTTGGTGCTGGTGTCTTTGGCGAAGGTGTGGATGAGGGTTGTGGTTTTGGCGGTGGGGTCGATGAGGTGGAGTTCTGGGGTGGTGAGGAGGGTGACGAGGAGGTGGCCGTTGGGGCGCACGGCGATGTTTTCGAGCCAGGTTGGGAGGGGGAATTGGTGGATTGTGGTGGATGAGGGCATGGCTGCCATGGTGGGGGGGATGGTCGATGTTAGGAGGGTGAGGGCTGTGTAGAGGTTGAGAGGGGTGCGCATGGGGGTTGGTTGGTTGGTTGGTTGGTTAGTGGTTGGTTTTGGGGGGAGATGTGTGGGACGGATAGATGATGGATAGACGGATAAGTTTGGTGCGTTACGAAGCTCAGAACTTGATGCTGTAAGTAAATAGAGAGAGAAGACCTTGGCTTGTATACAAACCCAAGCAACAGCCTCTGGCGGAAGTAAGAGCCAAAATCCGCCCTTCATCCTTCCCCAATCTTAGGTAGAAACCAACCGACTAGATCTGGAAACATGGATCTAGTAGATTTGAGTTGTGAATCTGATTCGTGGACTTGTGTAGACCACGTCGTGGGTAGGAGATGGTCCCCTGACCGTATGACTATGCATTGATTCGCGCTAACCAATCTGGGATTGTTAACCGCCCTTCCGCCCTTCAAGCACCAGTAGAGCAGGAGCTCGACGCCCTACTTTTAAGGCGGAGAGCTCGAAGTGCGGGTTAGAATGAAGCTACTTATGAAGAGGGGTCCTGAAAGAAGTGTGTTCCAACTCTTCCTCGTCATACCGCCAAAAGAGCTAAAATCCAATTTCCTTCTTCTCTTCCTTCGTATCAGTAGTGGATGTAGCCGCAAGATTCTCCCTCGCCTTCTTCACCATCTCCAGTAGCCTCATCGTGTTCTTACTATCCAGAAACTCTAAAATCCGCTTAATCTTCCCATCCTCATCGACATCTAAAACGAAAATGTACTCGCCCATATACTCCCATCCTCCCTCCTCCCCATCTATCTTCTTTCCTTTAACCTCCTCCCTGAACTCGGGTACTCCTGTGGCCCAAATAGTGATCTGCCTCCCGGCCTCGTTGACGTGGATTTCCTTGGCGGTGACGGGGAAGTGTTTTATAATTGCGCCGAGCTTGGTCACGTGTTCGGCGAATGCGGTGTTGGTCTTTGGTGGCGGAGGATTTAGAGAGGCGGGTGCGAAAATGTGCGAGCAAGTTGGGGCGCGTAGGGAGATATGCTCGGAGGCGGAGAGGTTGTCGAAGGCGGCGAGGAAGGATGCAGCAGTGGCGTGGAGGGAGGACATGATAGGTGACTGGTGTAAGAAGGATATGTAGATTGAGTTAACTGGGGATGTAGATTGGGGTTAACGTAGTGGAGAATAGAAAAAAGGGAGTACTTGGGTTCAGTATATGTATTTTGTTGAAGCTCCGCTAAGTCCGAGTATCACCGAGCAAGTACTCATACCATCCTACCTAAGGTGATTAAGGCAGCCTCCCAAACGTAGTTCTTCTGCATTCATGGTGACAGGGCTTCTTGTGAGTTCTATTCCGATAACACCCCCACCTCGCAGTGGTAGATAGTTGCCGTTTGATGAAATACTTCAAACTCCCAACGTCTTTCTCGGGCCCCTCTCGGCCTTTTTCTTCTCTTGTCAAGCATGGTGTTGGCCTCTGCTACAAAGATATAAGTTACTGAGTGTATAGTGTTGCGAACGTAGCCCTTCAGCTTTCTGGCTCCCATATACAACGCCTCAATTGGAATTTAGATAACCATGAAAGTTTTGTGTATTAGCAAGATTAGTTTCTTCGGGTATCGTGACTGAGTGGTTTCTCCAGGACAGGAGACTTGAAGGTATCAAGAAGGAAGATAAGAAACTCAGCTACAGATACTGGCCAACGCATCTCTTCACATGCTTTCCGTGGGCGGTCTTTGTTGAGTGCTGATTTGCGCTAGGCAAGCGGCAACCGAATGGTGTCTAGATCTGGCTTGTACCAATCAAGCCGCGAGTTTGTGTCAATATTTCTGTGATTGTCAATACTCGGGTGTAGGGAACATTTGGAGTTTAGAAGTAGCGATCTTGCCCTGGCAGGAGAGCAATTCAATGAGTGGCTGGCTGGACATCATTGGCCAAGCACGCCAGACACCTTCGTTTCAGCATATGATTCGAGACGGCCGTCACCACTGCGCTTCTTTTTTGTGATCATGTTTCCCGTTTCGAGCGAGAGGACATCCGATGCGGAGGTGTTAGGCGGAGGCTTGCAGGTTTGCAGGCTTGCCATTCTGCTTTCATCCTAGCGCCGCTCATCACTCGGCTAGCGACATATCGCCGCGCGCCACTTTTGGGGCTATAGACTGTGCCCGACCGCGCGACATTCTCTGTCCCTTCTTCTCCCCTTCTTCCCACCCCAACTCTATCCTAATAACCCTACTCTCCCTCTCTATCTGAGTCACTCTCTTCTGCCGCAGCCCCGAGGCTGCTCTTTGCCTCCCTTCGCATCCATCGTCAGCTCAACCAACGCGTGCGCCGGATCCGATATCGCCGCAATGGGGCTCTCCAAATCGAATAGGATCTTGATCCTCCTGGCTATTGATTCCGCCTTCTTCCTCCTGGAAATAGTAGTTGGTGGGTCGCCGATTCTCCGGCCTCTAGAAGACACCTCTAACGCGCATTCCAGGCTATGCGGTCCACTCTCTCGCTCTCGTCGCCGACTCCTTTCACATGGTTTGTCATCACCTTGGCTCTACCCTTGGGTTGATACTGATATGCCCACCAGCTTAACGATGTGCTATCTCTCTGTGTGGGATTATGGGCCGTCAAGGTCGCGAACCAGAAGACGAACTCGAAAACATACACTTACGGGGTGCGCCAAACTCCCTTCATACTCTTGACCCTCCTAACACCGTGTAGTGGCAACGTGCAGAAACCTTAGGTGCCCTCGTCAATGGCGTCTTCCTCGTCGCCCTGTGTCTCTCCATCTTCCTCGAGGCGATCCAACGATTCGTCGAACCGCAACAAGTCTCCAACCCGAAACTGGTCCTCATCGTCGGTTGCTTTGGTCTCGCATCGAACATTCTCGGACTCTTCCTCTTCCACGATCACGGACATAGCCATGGCGGGCATTCACACGGGCACGGGGATGATGTTGGCGCTGCAGAGGAGGGTCATGCTCATGGGGTTCATTCGGAAGACCACGCGGTAGCCGACCAGGGCGGAAATGTTGCCGAAGTGCTACCACAAACTCGCGTTGGAAACTTCCCGTCTGCTGTATCGAATGGACAACACAAAGCGAGCAACTCTCGCTCGACAGACGTTTCATGGGCGGCTTCTGGAGACAAAACACCCCGCATGTCGGCATCCGGAAAGCGCATCGCTAAGCATCACAATCGGTCAAGGTCTCGGGGCTATTCTACTCTGGACGAGATCTATGTTCATCCATCTTCCTTCAGGAACAGCATCATCGAGTCTTCGCGCATTGAACAGAGCGAGTCTGATTCAGAGGGCGACAACGATACCGCGGTAGTAGATAATGATGGTCCAACGGAGCAGTCTCCACTGTTGCAGAAACCTAAAAGCAAGGCGTCTAGCGAGTCAGGCTCCAAAAAGAAGAGTGATCGCCACACCGACCACAAGCACAATAAGCCACAAGAGGAGGGTAAGTCGGGCGGCCATGGCCATTCTCATGGCGACCTGAACATGCGTGGAGTCTTCCTCCACGTCATGGGCGATGCTCTTGGCAACGTTGGCGTCATTGGATCTGCGCTCATTATCTGGCTTTCCGATCACAAGTGGAGGTTCTACTCGGATCCTCTGATATCTTTGGTTATCACTGTCATCATCCTCTGCTCAGCCATTCCGCTCTGCAAAGCAGCCTCTCGCATTCTTCTCCAGGCGGTTCCTGCAGGCCTCTCCGTCGACGACATCAAAGACGACATCACCGAGCTCGACGGCATCATCTCGTGCCATCACCTCCACGTCTGGCAGCTCTCGGACTCCAAACTCATCGCCTCACTACACGTCCAGGTCGATTTCGACTTCAAGGGCGAGGGCTCGGCGCGGTATATGGATCTTGCCCGCGAAATCCGTAAGTGTCTGCACGAATACGGCATCCACTCTTCAACTATCCAACCGGAATTCTGCCTCGACGCCAGTCATGATCATACTGGAGCAACTGATGAGAGCAGTGGCGAGGAGAATCCAGCTGTCTCTGGCAATGGAAGCCACAGAAGCTCAGGGCGAAACAGCAAGATTGGCAGTGTCCACGGCGATCCAGAGGCCTGTCTGCTCGAATGCGGCGACGATTGCGGGAACAGCAAACAATGCTGCGATCCGGGAATCAAGGGATGCAAGAACGGAAAGTAGTTCGTACACGCCCACCTTGGGGCCGTGCCTTTCTTATGTTGATATCTCCTGTCTTGTACGAATATTGTTCCGCGGAGAGCATCTGGCAATGCACCAGCTGCTGTGTGCCATAATTTTGGGTGGTCATCTACTGTTGTATGATCTAGAATGAAGGTGTCGCGAGGGACGCCAGCAGCATATTTAGGGCGTCCAAGGCTTGACTGAATACGTGTCGTATAAATATTCAGCGACGGACTTGATAGGTTGTGATTTGAGATTGCCTTGATACCTGTTTTTTGTCAAAGCGGTCCCTGTGATGACTGTTGCTTCCAATACGAGTTGATCAGCCGTCATCACACCACACATGCAGCCGAAGATAAAACAGCCGATCTTGGTTGTGATTCCAAGTCATTTGACCTTTGCTATCGACCGTAGGAAGTAAATGCCTCCCACCTTCTTCTTTGAAATGCTGACCAGTCTCTCAACCCCAATTGCTGTGTTGAAGTTCCCGCTTCCACACGCGTGCACTTCCCTCTTCGAGATGGGACACCGCTTTATTCCCGCTCACTCCACTCCAACTTCGCACCACACCACGGCATCGGTACGGAATAGATAGGCGTTGAGGCGCTTGAACTCCGCATAGATGCGGCAATACCGGGACTCGGATACCGTGTAGTACATGCCTAGCCGCCCACGAACTGCATTCTCGAAGTAAAGTTATGTTTTAAGCGGAAATCCTGGGGGATTCAGGATCGGGGAAACTGCTGGCATTCGTAGGGCTTGGCTAGCACGAAAAGAGGCGTGTATCCGTTGGGTTCTTCGATTGCTGCGTTTCGTTGGGCGGTTCTAATTTATTATGTGGAGCAGATTCCTGGAACTGGATTCCTACCTTCCAAAAGAATACTTGGCGTGCTTCCTCTGTTCTTCTTCATTCTCTGCTCGCGGCCTCACAGGGTAGATGCTGGGAATTCTGAGGTGTGAAGCCGCCACCTCGGTGCGTGCTGTGTGTGTGTATGGCTGATGGATGGGTAAGCACATGGCAACGCACAACATCGGGCATCCCCGATGGCAGAGCCTCGGAGGTTCCTGAAGGGATTTTTTTGGCTGCTGGTGGTGTTGAAAGTGGACCCACCGAACGACCACTAGGACAGAATTTCTCTCAAATCTCGGTACTCGGTTTGCAAGATCTACATCACAACACCACGATTTGGAGGGGCTTTTGCATTGGGATCCAATGCCGCTTCCGGACCGTCCCTATCTCGTGTGGCGACGCCGTGGATGTATTCCACCGACGTCACTTGTCGCAACCCATTCCGCGAGCGTGGCTGTTGGCGCGGATAGGGGCCCTCCGTTAATGAGCAACGGTGTGGGGTATTGTATGTGTCGCTGCTACCGAGCGGGTTTCATTGGAAGGACGGCATTCGGCACTATCTCAGATATACACGAAAATATAGCCATGAGGGCTGCGTCTTGTTCTGGAAGGTCGTCGTGGGTCGTGGCGAATCGGAGCGGGCGCTAGCATGCAAGCTTTGCAGATCCGGCGTAAACAAGACTCACTAGGGCGCCAAGCGGGAAGGCTTCGAAGTGCTTCCCTTGCGGCAGCTGTGTCGCATTGGGCATCGCGTTGAGCTTGGTGCCGATGGATTAGAGTGTTACATCGGGTAGTTGGGTGAGTATGGGAGCAGTGATTAGCTTCCACAGTGTCGCCCCTGTCCCATGTGTGGGTCCGCTGTATGCGCGGCATTTCAATAAGTAAAGAGGGGAACCCTCGAGGGTCTGCTCAGGTGCGTCCAGTCCTTTGAATTGCTCTGAACTCTGAGAGCCATGGCTATGGAACATGAATCAAACGCAGCACAGTGAGCAGAACTCGATACATGATGGCAGCTGACACTGGCTAACAATGTCCCGCAGGCTGCACCAGGTCTTGGATGAGCCCAGCCTGTCCAACAAGAAAGAAGACCTCTCTGGCGCCCCGCTCCATCCAAATCCGCTTGCGGTAGAGAGCTATCCGACCGAAAAGGTCCATGGCGGACATGAAGACACGCCTACTTCCTCTGAGAAAGGCGTTGGTCTCGTGTCCGACGACCACGACCACGATGGCTTCGGTGGCGAGCGCCCAACGGATGAGGAGAAGAAGACGCTGAGACATGTTGGCGAGCCTCTTCCCAAGGCTGCCTTCCTCGTCGCCATTGTCGAACTTTGCGAGCGCTTCACGTACTATGGTGCTTCGGGTATCTTTCAGAACTATGTTCAGCGACCTTTGGATGGAAGTCTGGGACGCGGTGCCCTTGGCATGGGCCACAAAGGTGCCACTGGTCTGACGACATTCTTCCAGTTCTGGTGTTACGGTATGTGTATTCCGAAGCTTTGTTTTACACATTGGTCCTAACTATGCTCGCTCTCAGTGACCCCTATTCTTGGTGCCATCATTGCCGACCAGTATCTCGGAAAGTACAACACCATCTTGATTTTCTGTGGAGTATACATTGTCGGCCTTCTCATCCTCACCACTACCTCAATCCCCACTGCTCTTGCACACGGCTCTGGAATCGGCGGCTTCATCGTCGCCATCATTGTCATTGGCCTCGGAACCGGAGGTATCAAGTCCAACGTCGCGCCCCTGATTGCAGATCAGTACAAACGCCGTCAAATGGCGATTGGCACTGACAAGAAGACCGGCGAACGCGTTATCATTGACCCTGCCATCACCATCCAGAGAATCTACATGGTGTTCTATTTCTGCATCAACGTTGGATCGCTTTCGCTTCTGCCAACGCCGTATATGGAGCGCGATATTGGCTTCTGGTCCGCCTACCTGCTGTGTCTGTGCGTCTTTTTGGTTGGAACACTCACTCTTGTCCTCGGAAGGAAAGTCTATATCGTCCGTCCGCCGCAGGGCTCCGTCATCACGGACGCGTTCAAGGTTATCTGGATGATGATCAAGAACCGCAACATGGACGCTGCAAAGCCGTCTCATCACGCCGCTGCTGGAAAGACCACCGTCTTAAAATGGGACGACCATTTCGTCGAGGAGGTGAAGCGCGCTCTGGTTGCTTGCAAGGTCTTCTGCTTCTACCCGATCTACTGGGTCGTGTATGGCAATTTCTCCAACAACTTCGTCACGCAAGGTACGTCCCGTTCTGTTTTCTCATCCTTCAAGCTATCATGCTAATTATCTTTCCAGCCGGCCAAATGCGCGGCCACGGCATCCCCAACGATCTGATGCAGAACTTCGACGCCATCTCCATCATCGTCTTCCTCCCCATCCTCGACCGCTTCCTCTACCCCTTTCTCCGCAAGATGAGAATCCCCTTCCCGCCTATCAACCGTATCGTGCTCGGCTTCTGGGTCGGCAGTCTCGCCATGATCTACGCCGCAGTCATCCAGTCGTACATCTACAAGACCGGTCCCTGTTTCGCTGCGCCGCTCTGCGACGCGGCCAAGGACGCCGATGGCGTTATCCAAGGAAACGTACGTCACTACCCCTCTGTCAAAAAGCATGGTCGAGCAGAAGCTAACAAAGACGTTTAGAACATCCACATCGCCTCCCAGACCGGCGCCTACATGCTCATCGGCATCTCGGAGATCTTCGCCTCGGTCACCGGCCTCGAATACGCCTACACAAAGGCGCCCCCCAACATGAAGTCGTTTGTGCAATCCATGTTCCTGCTCACCAACGCCTTCGGCTCCGCCATCTCAGAGGGCCTGAACCCCGTGCTGTACGACCCCGCGATCGAGTGGATGTTTGTCGGGCTGGCCGTCGCCAGTTTCATCGCTGGTGCTCTCATCTGGATCCTGTTCCACCACTTGAATGAGACCGAGGACCAGATGAATGCCCTCGACAAGGATTACGATGAGGATCCGACGCTGAGGCGGGGCAGTGTCATTGCGGATCGGACCGTGGGGTTGCATGCGCATGGCAAGGAAGAGGCTTAGACGGGGTCCTTGGGAGCGGGTGTAAGGGGTGTGTCTGGGTAGATGTGGAGTTGGGATCTGGGGTACTTATCCCAGGTGGATCTGTGTAGCATCTCGAAACATGAGATGCGTTCTAGAATTACGTTATTAGTAATGTTTTTTGTACTTGCATTGGAGAGTGTGCTGTTGAGGGTACTGCATATTTTCAACTGTGAGTGATATTTCTCACAGGGTCAACTAATTCTAATCACAGAGTGCAAGGGAACCTCCTCGCCCATTTTCAGTACAGTCAAGTACAGTTAAGCTTAACCATCGCCTTGGGCCACAGATGCCGGCGTACCAGATAACACAGCCAATGATCCTTCCATCCAGAAATACCCGAATCAAAGGCCATTTCCAAAGCCATGAGGCACAGCGCATCCCTCAAGTACCCCCCGCTCCGCCGCAGCCAGACCCAGAACCCCCCACCACCTCAAATGGAATCAAAGACATCCGTGATCTCAGCTCCAGTCTCCGAATCCCGAAACAGGAGCGGCTCCTCCGTCTCCAGCCTACCATGAAGCTGCACGACGACCTTGACGCCCCTGCCCGCGAACCGCCGAGCACTCTTCGCCCACTCCTCGCGTGTCCACCTCCAAGCCCCCTTCACCTCCTCGTCGGCAATGACCGTCTTCAGATTAGGCAAGACGTCCAGGATTTGCGGCTCGAGCCTGATGGTCGAAAACGGGACGGCCAGTGTGCGGACCGCGGCCAGCTGCGCTGCGGAGCGCTTCCGGATCCAGAACGCGAGCTCGGGGGTTCCCATCCCGAAGCTGAAGCAGTTGAGGCGGTATGGTAGCGTTGCTGTCTCGGAATATATCTGGCGGCATACGCGGAGCAGGGCGCAGCGGTTGATCCATTTGACGGGTTGGCGGGAGGCGCCGGGGTGGGCGTAGAAGGTACCGGACGGGGGGCCCCATTCTGAGCGTTGGAGGCGGTAGCTGCCGAGGGCGAGGGCGAAGATCTTGTTGCGGAGTTCGGGGGGGAGGCTGAGGAGGCGGGTGGTGGAGTTGTGGGTTACTCTGGAGGGAGGGTGAGTATGTTTATTCTAGGGGCGGGGAATGGTTACTTACTTTGCTACTAGTTTCGCTGGGGTCTTAGCTAGAAACACGAGGGCTTTAGGTAGGATATGGACGCGCTTCTTGGGCTTGGGTTTAGTGAAACCGTAAGCGTTGTTGCGAAATGGCTTGGTGGGTAGGAAGCGGACGCGCTTCTTGGACTTGAGTTTGGTAACCTTGTAAGCGTTGTAGCGAGATGGTTTGGTGGATTTGGAGGGGCGTGCTTGGGTATTGTTGGGAGACATGGTGGGGAGATGGAGAGGAAGTTTGATGGTACGGGTTGATGATCGAGGTTGAAAATGGGTGGGGTTGTGTGCCTTCGGTTGTATGAACGGTTGTGGGTGGAGAGTTGGAAGTAGAGTGGAAAGTTGGGTTTATAAGTGGAGTGCTCTGTAGGTGGTCGGACAGTGAAAGTGTCTAGAAATGAATTTGAACGTCAAGTGATTCCGCTCATGTTCGCTTACAATTTCCGCGTGCAGAATGGGATAGCCGAGAGAAATGAGAGTTCCGGGGGCCTATTTCACTGTCTTGGAGGAAGTCGCGGGCAAGGGTCTGTTCGAAGACTAGATGAGTCGACGACGACTTCTCACTCCTGCACAAAATTTGCACTCACAAATCGGACTAGTGGAATTGAGATGATAGTATTGACGAGGGTCTACCTGCGGATTATATAGCCACAAAACAATGAGTGAGTGATGAACAGGGATTCGAGAAACATGACGATTTTCTAGGCCGAAAAGACCCTCGATGGAACAGCAGCCGTAGGCATGTGTGCTGATCCTCAACATTTTATATTCATAGTAATTGAGCAGTTGTGCAGTTGGATGAAAATAATAAGGCATGCCATAGCCTTCAAGCCTCAGAAAACCCTCCATGAGGCAGTACTCTCCTTAGAATGGGCACTCAGCTTCCCTCTAACTCATTGCCCTTTCAAACCCTAGTCATCTCTGTTTTCCTCTCGTCCTCCAACCCCCACATCTCCCATCCAGATTCTATGAGTGTCCTACCAGCCCTCACCTCACTCCAATGGCTCGCGGAACTACTCCATGATGACCTTCAGGTTCTCGTTACAGTCACTTAACCACGGCCCGGCGATTCTGACTGCCATAGAACCAAGGGGGAAAGACTTTGGGTTGGCTACATACAAACGCTCTAGGTTTGGAAGCGTGCAGTGCTTTGGTACTCGTTTCTTACTAGGGTACATTATGTACCAGTCGTTGACCTTTATAGCACGAACAGCTTCCAGTTGACTTCTCAGTCGGTGTTCTGCCCAATCTCTCAAATAATCAATGCGAAGCACGAAATCGAAGACGTTGAGCTGATAGACCATCGTCCCGGTCTCTGCGTAAATTTGTCGGCAAGTCCCTGGAAGCCCAATTGTGATGTCGCTCTTTCCCGTAGAGCCGATGACAATTCGCATGTCTCCTAGGGCATAGCGGTAGATCTTGTTGCGTAACTCGGCAGGGAGTCGCAGTAGAGGTGAGTTCGTAGAATTCTTCTGTGCACTTTTTATACTTGTCAGTCGGCTTTCCTTCTCGTGATGTTGCAAAAAGTAAACTTACATTGGGAGCAGATGCTCTGGAATGTCAAGACTGACGAGGCCTTCCCTACGTTGTGTCATGTTGAATCACAGCGATGTAGGCGGTTCTTCCAGAAATCGAGACCTAGGCCGGAATGCTTGAAGAAGGTCAGTCGCCAGCTAGGACCGCATGGATTTAGGACTTTGGGTGAGCGAAGTTGACTGTGTGAGTAGGTGTGGTTGAATTGAAGAGAAGTACGGGTTTTATACAATCTTTACAGACCTCGAGAAAGTGACAAATAAAGTCTGGCACGTTTCCCTCAACGTTGCTTGGCAGGAGTTTTGACTATCACTTTACTACTTTAGTAACCTGATATTTCACCATAACACCCCATAGATTCGCTCAACTTGTGCCGTTCGGAATTTGCCACGAATCGAAGTCACAGTAAGTCTTGAGCCTGTAGAGTTGCGCTATACACGCTTCACTAAATCATTTTGTGGAATAACATACTGCGTAACAACGCTAGGTGTTGTGTAACGACTGAGAGCTCTCTCCTAAGGCAACTTCGGGATAGTTGCATCCCTCTGCGAACCTAACTTTTGAAATAAGAATATTAAAAATAAAAAACAATCTATTCCTAAGAGCAGAGCAAAAGACAGACCTAGATAGAAACTTTCCCTTTGGGTTGACGGAACTAAATGGAATTGTTAGCAATGGCTTCCAAATTATTTGTAGAGGCTGTCTACCACGATGGAATATCCTCTTAGACAAGTCATTTATCTAGCATAGTACAAAGGAAGTTCTGACTCTAGATATACTAATGCTTTAGTAAATGGTAAATTTCTATAAAAAAACGCAACATAATCTGAAAAAAAAGTTCGAGATATACCCGTACTTCAAAGTTTATGCATTACTGGTTCTTCAATTAAAAGAGGGCCCCCTTGTGCTTCAAAGCTAAATGTTCAATCCGATTATCCGCTACTCCTAGTTTAACTTTATCATGAAGTGGGGCAACGTCATTTACAGAGTTTTTTGACTACGGGCGTGTAAAAGAATGTCTTTGCACACCTGAATAATATGCCAATTCTAGAATGTACCTCTATTACGGGCGGCGGATAAGTCGAAATTAGCAAAAACTCGAGACCGCAAAAACAGAAAATTAAATCTCTAAGATTCTAAAATTGCGCGCAACTTCTACTAAAGAAGGTAAAAAATAAGAAGGTAGAATAGGGGTTACACTATAAAGTGTATGTAAAATAAGAGCTCTTTGTTAATTACAATCTTAGTTTCAATTTAACGTAATGTTAACAATTGTACAACACTTACTCGTTGCGTTGTAGAAGGTAGAAATCTAAATAATTGTTGCACAAAACCTAACAATAAGTCCTTAAACTTTTGCTTACTGTTTGCAGTGCGCACAACGCTAACGCGTAGAGGAAACTGCGTACAATGCGGTTTACACTATAATTTGTATATAAAATGCATTTTATAGTGTCTTTTCCTATTTAGAGAGTAAAAATCCGTAAACTTTTAGAAAATCAGGAAGTTGATTTTCTGTTTTCAACTTCTTAAGTTTTCACCGATTTCGACCTATCCGCAGCACGTACTCGATAAATACTTTCTAGCTCCCCCTTCTGACTGCTTGTGCTTGTGTCAATCCTTCACTACAGTAAACCTTAGTCTCTTCTTTCACCTTCACTTGCTACCCGCCCCGACTTCCATAAATATAACACTCCAGCCACTCCCTCCTCGATTTCTTTCTTGCCTCCACTCCACCAAATCCCACTTTAGAGCACCCGAAAGTTGTTCTCTTCAATTATGGCATCTAATTCGGACAACCCCACGAATACCAATAACTCCAAGGCCAACGGCAAGGACCCGATTAGCGAGGCCGAATCTACGCAGCCCGAATCCACGCAGCCCAATGAGTTCCAGCACATCGCCCCACGCCATTATTTCCGACGCCTCGAGATTGGACTATTGGACCTCGCTCATGTACCAGAGGACCTAGCAGATGCGTACGTTCAATCCCACTCTAGTTAGAACGAAAAGAGTATTTAGCTGACAATATGACAGTGTCGAACACAATGCCACCAAGGTCCCTTTCCTCCGACTTCCAGGAGAGGTCAGAAACATGATCTGGGAGTACATCTTCACCGACATAGAAGCTTCCATCTATGTTTACGCGAAGACTGTGGGACTTTTCCATCGCGTTGCGGTCTACAACTCCCTTTTCAAGAATCCCGAAAAACGTTCAGCATGCTTCCTTCCCAAAGTCTGTCGCCAATTCTACGTGGACACGTCCCTCCTAGTCTATTCACATACTACCTTCCTGTTCCCATACGGAAGCCCATACGAATGCGGAACTTACGGACATAAAGCCATAGAAACGTGGACGTCGGACCTCTTGCCGGCTCACCTCAATGCAATCACGAAGATCGAAAAAGTTCCCTGGACTAACAAATACTTTCCAAATGGCTGGCCTAATTACCGAGCCCTCTAGCAACGTTCCTAGCTCTGAAGCATATATGCCTATCTTGGGAACCAGTATCAATTCAGATTGTCGGGATAGAGTGTATTCGAAGGACAATGAGCACATAGGACATTACTTCTAAGGCTGTGGACAAGACTCGGAAGCGTGAGGGAGACGTGGAAGTCTTACTTAGGGAAGATCCATGCTTGACTAACGCTGGATTCTGGCATGTGAGAACTGGATAGCAGACACCTTCTCTATTTCGTTAGATAGCAATGAAGAGTAATAGTATGGAATTCTTATTTATGATAGTGAGCGACCATTTAGGGCACTTGTAGGTAATCAGGCGCATTGTCGTCTGGACTAGGGAATCGTTGCATTCGTGTTCTTAGACAATATTGAAGTCAACTTCTTTCCTGCATTAAATATGACATGGATGGCACGATTTATAGAGAAAACCCAATTATACAAAGTAAGTTACATCAGTCAAGTATATATGTATTTCATCTTCCCACATCCTTCCTCGTCAATCATCCTCACCTCAACGTCTTCCCTCTTACCTATATTTCAAGGGAGAAGTCAGAGCTCTTCTCTTCGAACCCTCAATTTCAATTGTCTCCCACACTGTCGCTCTCTCACATTGTCCCGCAGTAGATGCCATTCCCTCTCAATTATCTCACTTGAAATTCTCCCATCCAATTTCTCTTGGTACTTAAACCCCACTTCACATCTTACTTCTCATCCTAATCCTTGTTAACCTCTCTTCCTCCAACCTTCGATTAGCCAATATGGCACTTAAAAATAAAACCTCTCTATCTAACAGCCCAGCAACTCCAAAAACGCGAAAGAAATTGCCAAAGTCACCCGAAAAGGTTTCTCCGGAGGATGAAGATATTACGCAGCCATCTTTAAGGATGAGCGACGACGTAGTGGGTCTAATGAGGACATCCAAGCAAATGGTCGAGATGTAAGTTACGATCTCAAAGTCTGAATGAAATGCCGGCAATGAGGACAGACCGAAGTATCAATGATCCTGGAAAATCCACCTCTCTTACTTTGACATTACAACATGCTAGCTCAGAAGTTACAACTAACTATACCGTAGATCTAAGCGAAACGCACTCGAATCACCACTCCTGCGCCTCCCAGGACGTATCCGCTTCAATATTTGGGAACTGGTGACGAGCAACCTCGACATCGAAGTGTCTCTGCGTCGCCGCTGGGTCGCCCGAAACACGTACGACAAGCTACGCCGAGCCCTACTTCTCGATCAAAAGACACGAAATGCCATCTCCTCTGCGACACTGTCGGCTCTCCGCCTGCCAGAAGTCTGCCTCCAGATCTACGCAGATACCTCGATTCTGGCCTTTTCTCTCAATACCTTTGTAGAGGGCTGGAACTCGACAAAGTCAAATCGAAGGGTCTTGAAGGAAGTGTGGAGGACAAGTATACTTCCCTTGCAGAGGAAGGCGATCAAGACGGTGGAGCCATTCGCCAACTTGACATACGCCTTCTATTCAGGGTGGTATAGAGCTCCGATGTCGAGACCGCTGTTGGGGCTGCGACGGGGACACTTCGATTGGAAAAAGATCATGTATCAGCAGGGAACAGTGGTTTATCCAGGTTGGGAACGCCATACAAGGAAGGGGATGCAGGTTCGGGTGAAAAGGATGGCTAGGGATGCGCTGAAGAAGCGGAGGGAGAAGAAAAAAAGGAAACTAGCGGAGAAGGATATCATAGCAGAGACGGACATGGAGGTGGAAGGTGGGCAGGACCGGGAAGGGGAAACTGTCCCGAACGAGAACATGGAGACTATTCAGGGCCAAGAGATGGACACTGTCAAGGGCTTAGACACCGACATGGCCCAGACCACAGATCACGAAGCAAATCCAGCACCGGAAGCAGCAGGCCCATATCCCAAACTCGATGGCGGAGGAAGCGAAAATACAACCAGCCCTAGCAAGGAAGAGCAAACGTCGAGGTCGGGAGGAGAACTGGAGTAAAAGACTACCTCACATTCCTGCCTTCTCCTATCTCATTTCCAAATTTCCTTTCATCTTCCTTCCTTCCTATTATTCATTATTCCCCCTTCCAACCCCACCCTTCCCCACCAACCCCGACATGCTCGACCTACCGTTCATTTCCAGACCCACAATTCCATCCCACATACACCCCCTTCCCAACATCCCCATATGACATACCCCATCCAAAGATCCCACAAAACACCACAACAGCTCTCCACGATCTCTACGCATATCCCCGTCCCTACACCAGCACCAGCACCAATAGCAGCACAACAACCAGCAATATTTCCACCACCGTCCAACGACACCACCTCGGGGAAATCTCGAGGCTCCTCTCCTCGGAGGCCCTTCATACGTATCCAAGACCGGGGTTTTCTTCATGAGGGGCTTGAATTAATGCTATGTACATACAATCCCTTCCATCCGTCTTTGCAAAGTCTTTCAGAGAGAGCGTGTGTTTTCCTTTCCAACGCAGAATTCGCGGAGGGACACCTCACGTGAAACATCTTTGATGCATGCAGGCCACATAAATTAAAGACATTTTTTTCTTGATTTTTTGGGGATTTCTTTTTTGGTAGTATGATGGCATAAATGCATTGCACGTCCTCCTCCATACAAAAGGAAAAGGAAAAAGTTTCCCCAACCCGCCCACCGATGCTAGAAGCCGCTGCCTTTATTTCCGATGGCCCCGGCCCCCGCGCCCAGTAGCCTTCTATGAACGCGCCGCTCTTCCAAAAGTGATGAACATGACGACCAACGACGTAAAGTTCAAGCATCGTCTATTTCTCCATTCCCCAAGAAAGCTCAAAACCGGTTCTGAATAACCCCGCATTAATACTACTATCTACCTACCTACCTACCTACGTCCCTCCACCCCTAACCATGAACCCCGGCCTCCTCCCCCCCTCCTGCACCTCATCCCCAGCACAACCACCACCACCACCACCCCAAACATACCCCTCCACAACCCCCGGATCCGTCGGCCCCAGCACCCGAATACTCCTCTTCAACCGCTCCTGCCTCACATCGCGCGCCAAGCGTCTCCTCGCGTCCCTCGCGCGCTCCAGAAACCCGGGCCTATGCCACACCTCGTCGTCGGCGCCGCGGAACCGGCGCCACGTGCGAGGAGGATCCGCGCCCTCGGACGCAGACCGCGCGTGGGGTCTGGGCTGCGGGTACGTCGGGAGCGACGACGGCGGGGGCGGGAGCGGCGGGGGCGGCGGAGGTGCAGGTGCAGGTGCAGGTGGCGAAACGAGTTCCTGCGCTAGTGGGTGTGAGGACCCGGGGCTGGAGCTCGAGTGCTGGCTTGCGAGGGAGGCGCGGAGGCGCGTGGTGCTGTGGATGGCGATTGTTGGGGCTACGGGGGCGGCGGCGGCGGTGTGTGAGGCGGCGCTCATGTACGACGAGGGGGTGTCGGAGGGGTTGGATGCGTAGCTGCCGCGCTGTGAGGTTGTGGGGGAGGGGGCTGCTGGGCTGCGTGGCGGGGTTTTGGGGGTGGGCGGAGCACTCGTGCGGGTTGCGGGTAGTCTGCCTGGAAAGTGGATCAAGGGCGTCGAGGGAGGGGGAGGGGGAGGTGGAGGCGGAATTGGAGGGTGAGGTTTGGCTGTCGTCTTTCTAGTGCTGTTTTGTCTCGCAGCCTTCTTTTCGGCCTTTGAAAGCTTGCTGGGAGGGAAGAAGTGGGAGAATCTCAAGTCCCTCTCCATCTGCTTGTCGACTCCCGATTCGGGCATTCTCTTCTGTGTGGAGGTGTCTTTCGCCGCCGTAGTTGTAGCGTACATGGGCGAATCGGATGTAGATTTTGGGTTTCTACGTTTGGAGACTTGTCGTATAGGGCCGACGCTGAGGCGATGTGGGACCCATGAAGCAAAATTCATGCTTCTCCTCTTCTGCTTTGTTGGTGACAACTCTGGGGTCTCTACTCTCTTTTCAGCCCTCTCACGAGACCCACTGCGTGGCGAGGAATTGGTAGAGGACTTGTTCCACGACAACGGCTGCGGAACCAATTCTAGGTCTCGAGGAGGACGCGTCGGCCTGGGCTTACTATTTATACGATCCGAATAACCTCTGACTGGCATCCCCTGCCTCAGCACTTCTTCAGGCCCGACGGACAGTTCCTGGTACTGGTCGACTAGGAGGTTGTGGTAGTCTTGAGAGAAGCTCAGCTGTCTTGTCTTATCGTCCATCTCCGTATCCTCCCAGTTATCTTCAGCTAATGGACTGCCCTTGTTCAAAGCGCGAAGTCTTTTGCCGCGAAGATACGATCGCTCCGATCCTGTCCGTTGTAACCCCCGCGAGGATGTCGGCTTATTGTCCAATGGTGGTGTTTGCTCCCTAGGGGACCCGATTCCTAGAGACGCGAACGCTTTCTCTTTCGTTGAGACATCGGAGGTAGCAGATGCGACGGATGGCACAGGCGAAGCCGTGCGAAGTAGGAATTCTGTTTGTAGAGGAGTGTAGCCTGGAAGGATCTCGCACTTTTTGCCAGATGGGGATCGTCGGGGGAGTAAAGGCAGATCTTTCCCGGACTTGGGACTGGAGATTGGGGGAGTTGGGAGAGGCGATCTAGGAGGGGTGCTAGGGGGACCCAGATCCGCAAAGTTTGGACGCTCATATATTGGCAGCAATCGAGATTGCTGGGGAGGACTGGAGTGCATTTGGGCCGCGCGTGCTTCCATGCTCATGTCGAATAGATCGGGAGAAGGTTCGGGAAGGAGTGGAGAGTATGTACGACCTGAGGGATTTGATGGAGTTTGAAGAGAATCTTTCCGGTAGGGAGTGTCGTCGAACCACTCTACAGGCGCTTTCCAGGAGGCTATACTGGAGTTCCGCCCTACTGATGAAGGTGATGATAATGACGAATGGGGCGAATGGGGCGATATTGTTGGTGAATCTTTAGGTGTGAGTGGCAAAGGCTTGTTGTGCGCTCTTGGGTTCGGAGGCACCGTCTTGATAAAAGACTTGAAGGAACGGACAGGCCTTTCCATTCCCTCGAGCGACGACGAAGAAGAGTTGGTCTGTGTGAAGGCCGACCGCATCTGGCTTCGTCGGCTTCGGTGCATGCCTCGTCGAGTTGCGAGCGGTGGGAAGGACGCAAAGATCTACATATTTCGCCATTGAACCCTTCTAGAAGGGCTGCGGAAACAAAGGAATCGGGGCAGGCACATGCGCCCCGTCAGAAGCGGCGAATTTCAGGGCTGGGGAATGACTGAACAAAGACTTTGCGGGAGATGGAATGTATCATTACGCATGCGGGCGTGTCGCCAAGAATAATGAGAATGTGTATAGAGACCCATCTGCAAGGTACTTATCTGGCGATAAGCAATGGACACCTAAATATATTATTCCGCTTGATGGAATGGACTCCTTGATCGCAGTGCTTTGTCGGTCGATGGTCGTATGGGGGGATGGGATATGGTTCGGAGGTGGCATTGTGCTGAATACCTCAACGGACAATACTACCTACACAATTCAACTCCCTCAGACCTCGAAGCCAGCGAATAGTGAGGTGAAATTAGTTTCAATCCCTTTTCAGAGAACAAGAGAAGGGCATGCCCAGCTCAGTAACGGTCCATAGCATGTTGGACTTCAACACGCCCGCAAGTGCAACGCAATGTCTCTAGCAACAGCCAAAGACCCAGAGTAGCAACTCATCGAGCAGAAACTCGAACAGCGATCCGAGCCGTGAGTCAGAAAAGAGGAAAAGAAACACAAACGACGAAAGCGAAAGTCGCCATGTCGTCCTCGCCGTTTCCGGCGTACCAACCCGAGTCCAGTTAGCGCGCATTTCTCCCACACCTCGACCTCAACTCGGGCTCCCGGGGCTCTCGCAACGGCCACCATCTTCGCAATGATGCCTTCGTGTTGGCGTGTGCGCACCAAGAGTAACGCACGAAACATACCTGTTATCAAGGGCACGTCGTGACGTTAGGATAGAACGACTAATCACGCCGTGCGGCTGGATCGGGGGTCGGAGACCTTGGCAGCAAGGCGGCATAACATCATGCCGATTCTCAGCCTCCGCTCACGTAAAACTGGGCGCGGAGACTTCGCTGGAGTTGCGCCGTGGCCGTGCTTGACGACGTGGTTTGCGTCTCCAGGCGTCAATTTCGTCCTCTTGGGCTTGTAATACCCCTAGTTAGAGACTTCGCGAGAGCTTAGTGCGTGTGGTTATGGGGTTTTCGGACGAAAATGATTATCAGACGTACCCCAACTGTATGCCCGAAGCTACGGTTGGTTCCGATCATGTTGCGCGGAAGCCAGTGCGAGATCCACGCAACGTTAGGTTGGTGTTGTTGTATTCCGCCGATTCTGCGATGTGGCTTTCGGTAGCTTAATCTGCGTGGAGATGAAGGGAGTATATGTATGGAGGGGGTCGCTCGATATGGAAGCCTTCATCAACAAACATTCTATTCCAACAAGCCTTTCCAAGCCACTCACAACCTCTTCTATATTGTGTTCGATACCAAAAAGCCTTATTGACATCACTCTACCTGCTTGACTGCCCTTAGCGGTACTGACCCGCCATGTCAACATACTCCTCCGAGATCAACAAGGAAGATGTCTCACCAACGCCTATCCAAGACTCTACCTCTTTGAATGATGCCCCCATTGAATCCACTTCTGAGCAGTCACAAGAGTCGTTAGACTTCAACCCTGGATGGCGATTCACTGCAGCGTTCGGCAGTCTGTGTTTCATTAGTTTGATGGCTGCGCTCGATGCGACTTCAATATCTGTCGCCCTTCCCGTAAGTCTTCTAAGGACGTAGAGTGCGGTTGACTCGTCCTGAATTATCCTGACTTATCCTAGATTATGGCGAGGGTACTCAGTGGCACGGCTATTGAAGCGTTTTGGTCAGGTACATCGTTCCTGTTGACCTCGACCGTCTTCCAGCCGGTGCTTGGTTCATTCTCACACATCTTCGGGCGCAAGCCTTTGATCTACCTCAGCTTGGTGTTATTCCTCATCGGAGCTGTCGCCGCAGCGACGGCCAACAACTTCACTGTCATCCTGATCAGCAGAAGCATTCAGGGGATAGGCGGTGGAGGCATTATCTGTCTGACTGAGATTGTGGTTACCGACATGGTGCCCCTGAGGCAGCGTGGTAACTACTTCAGCGTTCTATCGGGCATGTGGGCCATTGGTACCGTTGCTGGTCCATTACTGGGAGGTGGCTTCTCGCAGAGCGTTTCATGGCGATGGTACTACTATCTCACCCACAGTCAGTTCTCAGCCCGCTAACAATACCAGGATCTTCTGGATTAACCTCCCGTTCATCGGGATTGGCGGTATCGCAATCACACTCTTCCTCAAACTCAACTACCAAGCAAATTCCTTCCTCGCCAAGCTCCGACGCGTAGATTGGTTTGGAATGGTCCTCTTCTTGGGGTCTACAACCGGCTTCCTGATCCCGATCACTTGGGGCGGTGTCCAATACCCGTGGGACTCATGGCGGACGCTGGTGCCGATGCTCGTGAGTGCAGCTGGTCTGGTAGCATTCGTCATCCACCAGGAGTACTTTGCCCCCGAACCGTTGATCCGCACGAGCGTGTTCAAGAATACAACTGCGGCGGTGACGTATCTTGAGACAATCATCCACGGCATCATTCTCTGGAGTGTGCTTTATTACCTCCCACTATACTACGAGGCTGTCAAAGGGTTCTCCCCAATCCTCGCGGGTGTGGCACTGTTCCCACAAACCTTTACTGTAGCACCAGCAGCCGTAGTCGTCGGTGCCTTCATCGCGAAGAGTGGCCGATACCGCTGGGCAATCTGGTCTGGTTGGTTCCTCACCACCTTCGGCACTGGTCTCCTCGTCCTCCTAAAGCCCTCGTCTACGACGCCTCAATGGATCTTCCTCAACTTAGTCGGCGGGCTCGGATCAGGCATGCTATTTCCGGCTATGGCTATCACCGTACAAGCCGCCGCAACCGCTGCAGATCAAGCCTACGCCTCGAATATCTTCTCGTTCCTACGCGCCTTCGGCCAGACGCTTGGTGTGGCCATCGGTGGTGTCATCTTCCAGAATCAGATGAAGAAGAAGATGCTGACCTACCCACTGTTGGCGGACATGGCAGACGAGTACTCTCGCGATGCCGCGGGCTTGGTGCAGATCATCAAGGCGCTGCCTGCCGGCGATGCCAAGGACCAGTTGAGAGAGAGCTATACCGATGCGCTCAAGTATATCTGGATTGTCATGACGGTATTTGCGGCAGTGGCATTGATTGCGAGTGTTTTTACAAAGGGATATGCTTTGGACCAGGCACTTGATACGGAGCAGGGGTTTGTGGAGAAGAAGAGTGAGAAGGATGCGGAAAAGCAGGCGGGGCTGACACAGTAAGGAAGGGAAGAGCGGAGAGCAAGGCGAGGTTGGTGTTGTACTACCTATCACCGCACTCCGCGGTGAGGAGTGGAACGGCCCGTTTGTTTTATTGCATCAGCGCGGCGTTTGGATTAGACGGGCTTCGGATATTAGATGGATGGGAGATGCCCTCAACACGGAGATGGCTCCTAGCTATTTAATGTATAAATCTACTCTTGGATCATTGCACTTCTTGTCCTCATCTCTAAGGACGTGATTTGAGGCCGCGCTGGCATCGGCAGCATAGTCGAGAAAACCCGAAACGCGGATGCTGGCAGAGCAAGTTGTGCGAAATAAGGCATGTTTCCCATTTAGGTGAGGAATGCTCGCTCGATAATACATAAGATGAATTATCCGCTCTCAAATCATCTTTCTATCATTGCGAAACCGCTGCTTGATCTTTACCAAAATTTACCGTCTCGGCTCGTTCCGGATGGATGGAAGGAGTCGTACCCGGACATGTCCCTAAGCCCTGGGATGGTTTCGGGCGCCCGTCATACACGCCAAAATTGGATACACGTTGCTTTCTACTTTCTGCTAGTTCCGTTCTGCACGTTGAGAACAGCACCCTTGGGTCCTGCAAGGCATCCCGAGATGTCTCGGCACGTAGCGCCGAATCAAAGCCAGTGAAGATGAGGAAGATGCGAGTGAGGGAGTGTGGAGTCTCAGGTTGCGATTGTGAGCGTGGCAGGGGCTTTGTGAAACGGGACGGCCGTCGGAGACCTGGCGGGCTGGGCAGGCTCAGGGTGTGTGCACCCCTGCGACGATTACGATGAGGTGACGACAGTAGGAGCTTGAAGATGGCGATGGCGATTGACAATATGTGCAGGTTTATAGGGAACGCAAGAAGAAGGGACTGGAGATGTGAGATGCGAACTGTCAGGGAAATGCAACTATTTGACTTTTCTTCTGGTGCGGAGTGGGTGGGAGGGAACTCGTGGGACGAAGGTGAGGCGCGGCATTGCCTGAGTGACTCAGGCAAAACGGCCTCAGTCTCGCAATTGAAGGGTGGGAGTGACGGCTTGGGCATGCTTGCACGCTCGTGCGGCGCGCTGCGAGGGATGCATCAATCTTGCTCGAGGTGAGGAGCGACAGCAGTGTGCCGCGATGTCGGAAGTCGCAATGTCGCGATGATGCGATGGTGGTCGCACAGCCAGCGGCCATGTCTCTCGTCGTCATGGCCGTGGCACCCCCGCCACGGCCAGCTCGTGTCTGCGGCGCTCATTGGATGCAGGTACCTCGCCTGGGTATATGATGCACCTGCAGCCGGGAGAGGCGTGGGAGAGGCACATGCACCAGACCAGACATACACCGCCGCGATGGACCCAGGAGAGCGTGGATGGGCGGTGGTGAATGAATCGAGGGCGGACGGGGAATTGGCGGCGACGTGCGCGTCGAGTGAAGGTCGCGGGCAGCGTGTGGTGGTGCCGAGTCAAGCTTTTTAGCGGCTGCTAGCGTGCGGACTGGCGAAATTGGGGCGCGCTGCATTCCCTCATTGGTTCCTCAGCCAACTCATCCCCGAGCTGCGGCCTCCCAGCCTGGCCCCGAGCCCCTTCACCGCGCGCAAACTCGCCGTCGCTGCTCCTGCGCGCGCCGTCGAACACACAAACCCTCCTCGCTCCTCACAGCGCCGCCCTCGCTCGTTCTCCCGCCGTGCCCTCACCCTCAGTCACTCGTTTCAGACTCCTGCCCTCTCCGCCAGACCGCCCGCCCGGCTCAGGCAGCGCCAAGCCAAGTGCCCGTCACCCACGCCCGTTGCTGCTCGCTCGCCCGCCCGCCCAACGCCAATCGGGAGCGCGACCACTCACCCACAACTTCCTAACCCAACTCCCGCCAACGGTGCTTGCCTGGAGTCACGCCCGGCGATCCTCTCGCTCGCTGGTCGGCCATGTCTGCGACGGCCTCCTCCTGTTGACCACCATCTCCACGCTCCCGCACACTCCCGCTATTGTTCCCCACGACACTCGTCGCCCGCCGCTGGCCATGAGGGACCCGCTCTCCTCATCGCTGCGCTCGCGGGCCGGCACGCTCGCTCTCGCGCTCCTCCTCGCGTCTTCGCGTCTAATACCAGGAACCGTCGCCTTCACCTTCGCATCAATACCGCAACCTAATCTCAATCTCGGCGACCTCGGCCGCGTCGCCTTCGCCGGCGACTTCGACTCCATCTCTCTGTACCAATTCGAAGGCCAGAACGAAACCCCCACCGGCCTCAATGGCGCCCTCCTGTCGCGCTTCCCCAACGGCGTCTTTGCGACCCTCAACGAGACCGACGCCGACATCAAGGCCATGTGCCCATTCACGCGGGATGGCGCATTGCAAGGCATCGTCTTCGGCGGCAACTTCACGAGCGTCGGCACTCTCCGCACCCCCGGCGGCATCGCGCTGCTCCACCCAAACAACGGCACTGTCACCCCTCTGGAGGGCTTGAACGGCTCAGTCAACGCACTGCACTGCGACGATGACGGTGGTCGTGTCTTCGTCGGAGGCTCCTTCACCGGCGGAAACTCGAGCAATGCCATCATCTGGACAAAATCCTGGACCAACATGCCCTTTTCTGGCTTCAACGGACCCGTCAACTCCATCCTCAAGGCACCGAGTGGGAAGATAATATTTGGAGGAGAATTTAATGGCCTAGGAGATAACATGACGGCAGTCGCCAAAAATAACACACAAGTCCTCCCAATCGGATCGGCTCTTCTCAAAGCCCAGACTAGCTCAGGAACTCCTGGGCTCTCGGATCCAAAGAACATCGTTTGCAAACCTGATGCCGCCACCGAAGGGCCCGACAACACATGGCTTCTGTCGGACACTGCGCCTGGGTTTTGGCAGGCTGACTTTGGCTTTGGCTTTTTGCCAACGAAGCTCAGACTCCACAATACCAAGCTAGATGGTCGTGGAACCAAGACATGGCGCTACACTGCCTTGCCGGATGGCGGCATCATGAACTTCACCTTCGTGGACCCTCTGTCTGGACAGCAGAGATTCTGCGACGCTACTTGCCCGTTGCCAGAGGGCAATACCACCGGCCAAGACTTCATCTTTGTCAACAACATCGGCATGAATGCCTTCAAGATTGACATTTCTGATTGGTACGGACAAGGCGGTGGACTCAATGGCATCGAGCTGTTCCAGAATGACATTTACTCATATGCCATCAATGACTTCAACGAGCCCAAGTGCGGCGGAGTCACTACAGGTGCTACCTCAACACCGACTGGACCATGGCAGATCACACCCTCCCACGAGAGTAATTCGCAATACCTCACCGCAACCCTGCAAGGCGCCAACATCAATCCCGACGCAGCGTCGGTCGTCTTCCAGCCCGATATCAAGCAGTCTGGCAACTACTCGGTTACCATTTTTACGCCTGGGTGCATTGGCGATGGCACATGCGGAACCCGCGGAAGGGTCAATATCACCGGCTCCATGTCAAAATCGGGTTCTCGCGTCAAGTCAACAGAGATCTTTCAGACGAACAACTTTGACAAGTACGATCAGATCTACGATGGATATGTCGATGCAACTGATGGCTTCCGCCCCTCCATCACGCTGGCTCCCTCGCCCGGCCAAAGCGGCGTCTTGACGGTTGTTGCACAAAGGGTCCGTTTCACTCTGAAGTCCGCCTCGTCCGGGAACCTAAACGGCCTGTTCGAATACGATCCTAATCAGCAGGTGGTCGAAAACGATTTCGCAAATTCCGTCATCGATGCTGCTGGAGCAAGTCTGAGTCCTACAGACCAGGCCATAGTTAGCACCCTTGCTGCTGCCAGCGACAACACTTTGTACATTGGTGGCAATTTCTCTGGGAATGGTCTCAACAACATCTTTGCCATCAAAGATGGAGCCTCCAACGCGACCGCCCTGAAAGGAAACGGACTGAACAGCCATGTCATTACCACTTATCAAAACGGAAGTATCATTTATGTTGGAGGCAACTTTACCAATACCCAGGACAACTCGGCTTCTGGCCTGAACGGCGTGGCTACGTATAGTAACGACGATTGGCAACCCCTAGGCGCTGGTGTCAATGGTGTTGTCATGTTCATCGTCCCGTTTTCGCTCAACCTGACCGCCAACACTCCGGAACAGGTTCTTGGTATTAGCGGCTTCTTCAATCGTGTCAACGGCTTCGGGAACAATGCCGCCTTTTCGGTTGAAAATTTCTCTGTCTGGGTACCCTCGCAGCAGAACTGGTTGCACAACCTGAATGTCCGTTCCATCTCAATCCAGGGTACCTTGATGGCCCGCAGTGAGGTCCCAGGAGCCGACCCATTGTTCGCCGGCTCAATTTCCTCCTCATCTCTTGGTGCAAGCGGTGCTGCGGCTTTGGACTCGAGTAATGGTTTATCACTTGAACCTTTCTCCGCGACTATCCGTGCTCAACAACAGCAGACATCTCTTCGCAAGCGGGCATTGGCTAATGGACGGAGCTCAAACTTAACTGGAATCGTCACTGCCACCTTTTACAAGGAAAACAACATGAACAAGACCATTCTGGCTGGCCATTTCGCGGCATCAGGAACAGATAAACAGAACATTACCAATCTCCTCGTCATTGATGGGAAAGACTCCGACAAGGTGACTGGCCTCGACGATCAGATCGATTCTAACTCGACGTTCACGGCATTGGGAGTCCTAGATGGCATCCTGTTCGCCGGGGGCTTCGTGTCTGGACAAGTCGGACAGAGCAAGATTGCTGGTATCTTGGCGTACGATCTCTCGAGTAACAATTATGCTGGTACACAACCACCAGGGCTTCAAGGCATAAATGTCACTGTCAACGCTATCGCAGCTCGGCCAAAGTCCAAAGATGTTTTTATTGCCGGTAGATTTCAATCAGCCGGCTCTTTGAGCTGTCCAGCTCTTTGCATCTGGAACACTGAGCGCAACCAGTGGAACTCTCCAGGCGGCGATCTTTCAGGCGAAGTCTCCGCCCTGACTTGGATTTCGGACACGAAACTGCTCATTTCAGGAAATCTTACCGTCGGAAGCAACGCTACAAATATTGTGTCCTACGACTTCACCAATGGTCAGTTCCAGGAGTTTTCTGGCGCTGGAGGTTTACCTGGCGCAGTGTCTGCGCTCTGTCCCGCCAGCAGCGATGGTTCACAAATCTGGGCTGCCGGTAAATCTAAAGAAGGCTCCGCTTTCCTTGAGCGCTTTGACGGCACCAAGTGGCTCCCTGTCAATGGCGACCTGTTTGGCGAAGGCACAGATATTCGTGGTGTTCAGGTGCTCATGTTGTCGGAGAGCCACGGCAAATCTGACTTGATCGACGAAGGACAAGACCTCCTCATCCTTGGACAGATCAATGTCACCAATTTCGGTACCGCGTCCGCTGTACTCTTTGATGGCACAACTCTGGTTCCGTTTCTCCTCTCTTCGACTGCACAGAACACCCCTGGCAGCCTGTCACAGGTCTTCGTTGAGAATCCGCAGTCTTTCTTCAAGTCAAACCGTAAGTATACACTTGGTCGAACTTACGCGCCCAAATTTCGCTCTACCTATACTAACCCAAATACAGAAAAACATCTTGCACTCGGTTTCATCGTCCTCATTGCTCTCGCAATTGCCCTCGCCCTCACGTTCCTTCTTGTCGTGGCAGGCATCTTGCTCGAATGGTACCGCAAGAAGAGCAAGGGTTACTCGCCAGCACCGACAAACTATCCTGACCGAATGGCCAACGTGGATC
This sequence comes from Melanomma pulvis-pyrius CBS 109.77, assembly GCA_010093585.1. NCBI lineage: Eukaryota > Fungi > Ascomycota > Dothideomycetes > Pleosporales > Melanommataceae > Melanomma > Melanomma pulvis-pyrius. The sequence continues at coordinate 31,625 of MU002151.1, forward strand.
GTGTGCCTCCAGAGCATCTCTTTGGCACACTCTCAGGGAACCGTCCACCGGCGATATGAGACAGACACCGAGTGTTTGACAAATAAGAAGACCATATAAAATCCTGTACAAATGAATATAGAGGCTCTGGACACGATACCCGATCAAGCACACAAAACTCCAAAAGTTTCAGTACGATTACTCTCGGCCGGCGTCGACGGAGTTTCCACCTCGGACGAAACCGGGGCCTATTTTCCATTCGAGTCAATCCTTCTTGTGCCTGTATGTGACGGTCACACATAATTTCCTTTCTTCATCTGTATTGGGGGCGTTTTTCTTTCGAATGCTGCCGGTCCGGCGACTCTATTCCGAAGCACTCTTTGTCGCTCGGCATGGCATGCATGGTACAGCGAAGACTTCCAAAGCTTCCACAATTTTCTTGTTCTCGAGAAACTGGCCTGGATAATCTGATCGAAAGAAGATTGGGGCCCATTTGAGAAGAAGAAGAGAGCGGATATTAGGAGGCACAAAACAGCAATTAGCCACGGCGGGCTTAGTCTTGTGTGCTCCGATTCTTCTGCGAGGATTTCTTTCTGTCTTTTCGTCTTTTTTTGATACCACTACTAGGCTAATGGCCTTTTAGCTTTTCTTTCATTGGGTCCTTGCAAGTTAATGTGTACTCCTACTGGCGAGTGAGCGAGGAAGTAATAGTATTCTGGACCGGGATGGGATCGGAAGGACCAAGTGGAGCCAAGTGCAAGCCACGCGTGACTTGTGGGGAGGCTGAAGCTTGGGGCAGAGGGATGGCACGGAAGTGTGCATTTATCAAGTAGCTAGTGACTGGCTGTCAAATGGAAAGATCATCTTTCAATCTCTATCTGCTGCATAAACCTGCAATGTAGTAGCACCGGACCGTCGTACTAAGTGCAGTATGTTATCTATCATGAGTCAATATGCAGTAGGATTCCACAACAGCACAGAACGTGCTCTTGTACGCGGAGCAGAGCTCTCGTGTGGTCTGCAAGATAATCCGACTTCTGCATATCCATGTACCCCTCTCCCCCCACCTCCCACAAATCCTTGTATCACAGCTTTCCCCATGCGCGCTAGCGTAGTACAAATAGATCATCTGCACCACACGCTGGCGCAAGAAGATCCCCCGAACCCTTCCAGGCATCTCTCAGCAGCTTTGCTGGCCTGATCTCCACGACTCCCTCTCCCTATCCCTTTGCCCTTGAAAGCTCCACCACGAGGCCTCCAGCGCTCCTCCAGCTCCAGATATCAGTTGCATATCTATCCGTAGGCCCGATACTAACCTGATCATCACTCCATTTCTTCCCCCTCCTGCCTTGCCTTGCCAAAGCCCAAGACGAGCCTCCGCCGACCAACCATGACGGCGCACCCGACCCCACCGTCCCCCGTCGCCCTTTCCCCTCCTGCCCCTCCCCCCATCATTCTCACGCCGGATATCACTCTGCAATCGCCGCTGTCTCGTCGCGGTCACGGTCCCGGCCTCGTCCTCGTCGTCGACCACTATGCTGCCCTCGAAAACAGCGCCTCGAGCTTGGATCCGCCGCCGCTGCAGAAATGGGCCGAGGAGGGGTTTGCCGTCGCCCAGATTAGAGTCCCCGGACGGGTTGGCGAGGGCGGCGAGTTTCCGCTTGAGAGGGCGATTGAGGGGTTGAAGGGGCTGGGGGGGTTCGATGGCGAGGGGGTGGGACTGGTTTGTATGTCTTTTGATTTTTTCCTGTTTCAGTCTTTTGTTGTACCGAGTTCTTCTGGGGTTTTGTTTGCTATCTGTCGTTTCAACATTTTTTTCTTTTTGGTCTCTACGAATCATCTCTCCTCTTTCGTCCATGCCAATGGGGTGGAATTTATCCGTCAACTATCGCCATCGTTGTCAATATTCAACAGACGGACATGATCAGCCATCTCCCATCTCCCCCCTCACCTCCCGCTTTCCCTTCCATCCCCTGTAAACCACATCTCCGCGCATATCCAGCGCTAACCCCTCACCCCTATAGCATACCTCTCCCGCATCCCCTTCTACGTCGAAGAAGCCGCCTCCCTCTCCCCCTTCATCAAAGCCCTCATATCCTACGGCGGTAAGAAATTCACCTCCATCAGCGCCTCCACCACTCTCACCACCCCAACCCCGCAACTCCTACACATCGCTGGCCCCGAGACCCCTCGTCGAGAATCCATCTCCGTAGTCCCCGACCCCTCGAGCTCCGCCAAATCCTCGGCAGAGCGCGAGAAGAGCGAGAAGGACTCCGGGGCCGTGACGTCGTTTCGGTACGTCTCGGCGAAGAGAGACAGCGGCTGGGTTCTCCCGGCAGATGAAGACTACGACGGGAAGGCAGCAAACCTGGCGCATACGCGTAGTCTAGCCTTTCTAAAACCGTTGCTGCACGGCCCGTATTTCGATCTCGAGGCCGTGTGGGACGAGCATTGTCGATTCGAGTTTGTGGAACGCGATGTTCAGAGGACCATGGCGACTATGGTCGAGCGGCCATATGTCAATCACATCCCGACGATGACGTGCGTATATCTTACTTTTCCCCTCCCCTTCCATTGCATCTCTCTGTCCTTCTCAATCCGAGCGAAAGCTGACTTCGTCGTGTAGCGGAGGCATAGGCAAAGACCGCCTCACAGCCTGTACGTACTCTACTCCCAGCGCCCCATACAAACTCCAAGCCCCAGTGCAAAGCCCCGACGAGAACCCACTACACCAGTGCCTCAAAGACCCCGAAACATGGCTCGAAATCAACACCCCATCCACTCCCCTCCCAAACCCCTGCTAACTCCACTCCCAACACCTCAAGTCTACACCTCGCACTTCATCTTCTCGAACCCCCCAGACACAGCCCTAGACCTCGTATCCCGCACCATCGGCATCGACCGCGTAATCGACGA